>VZTM01038846.1:83635-95154 GCA_013400555.1 Jacana jacana | reverse complement strand
GGAGAGACAGAGTGACGGAGGGAAGGAAGGAAGGAAGGAAGGAAGGAAGGAAGGAAGGAAGGAAAATAAGTAGGTTTGGGTAGTTTTCTCAAAAAGAGCTATAACTTATATCCCACACGGTACATGTATTCTTCACATTTTTTTTCACCTGAAACAATCAGATCACCCAAAGGGTACAGCTATGGAGAAGACCCGCAGCAGAGCCCCATGTGCTAGTTCACTTCATCCAGCAGAGGCAGAGATCCAATCTTTTTTCAGCTACATGGCATTTAGGGACATGTTTTAGCAGCAGACTTGGCAGTGTTAGGTTTATGGTTGGACTTGATGATCTTAAAGGTCTTTTCCAACCTAAATGATTCTATGATTCAGATTAGGTCCAAGTATGGTAGTTCTGTTTCCTCCAAGCTAACAGTACCAACAGGTGCCTAAGGTTAAGGCTCTTATCTGAAGAGCTAAGCGTGTTCTCCATGTAGCCTGTTGATCTAGTTTATGAGTCTAAGAAGGGCTCTCTAACACACCAGCAGCATATTCAGCTTTTCTCCCAACACTTTTCAAACATAATGTTGTTCAGCAGGATGGAAGTGTGAGAAGTTATGTGCAACACATGGAAAACAACATGATCATTTCCCTTCTGATTCCTCCTTCTTTTAATTTAGGAGAGGAAAATTCCAGCTTTTTCTCTCTGTGTGTAAAAAGATAGGTTTGCTATAGGAAAAGCTGAAACAAAAACATCTGGTTCATGTTTACTTAGTTGATTCATTATTAGCTTCAAAAATGAACTGGCATTTTAGGTAGTGAATGTGACCATTAATTGTTTTGAAACTGCTGGTTAGAAATTTAATGTTTTTCAAACCCTGAGTTTTAATATTACAGGTTTTTTTGAAAGAAAAATCTTGCCATTTTTGTCTCTCAAAACGAGCTGTACTGCTCATCCAAGCAATCGTGTGATGTTTCATCAGAAGATGTGAGATGTTTAAATGAAAGGAGGGGCCAGTGGACCAGTCTCGTGGTTGGTGGTTTCTGCAGGGAACAGACTGCTCCCCAGGATCCTGCTGGAGTCTAGATAGCTCCAGGCTCTCTAGGGCTTTATCTCAGGCAGGACACTTTGGAGGCTGGGACTCTTTCGTGCTCTACACAGGCTCTGGCAGCTCAACTGAACCTCGCCTCAGCCTGAGCAAACACTTCTGCATGTTAATTAACCCTGGGCTCAAAAGCTGTCAGAAAGAGCGTTGTAGTGTTTACATTTAAATAGGTCCCATCACCCCAAAAAGACAAGCAGAAACAACTTCAAAGAAAAGATGTGTTTCTATCTTATCTTTGATTGCTGAGCTTATTTGTATTATTAAAATACAACTGCTTTTGTATTATCTCTGTGAGCACAGGATATTACTTTTCACAGAGTATCCATTACTAGGACCATATAGCACTTCTTTAAAAGTTATTAGAGAAAAAATCTGCAAATGTGTTGTCTACAACACTACAAAGTCACCATTACCAACTGAGTTTAAAAGTAGTAGCAACTTTGGCTTTAAAAAGTTACAAGGTGAGTCCTTCCTTAACTTTTCCTTTCCCTTTTCCCTCAAACGCTCTTATTGATGGGAATGAAACCCACTGATGGGTACAAAACCCATGGGAGAGGAAGACAGGAATCAAGACCTGTGGACATCTCCACTCTGAAGATGTATAAAACATACTGGAGAAACCACTAAGCTGCTAAAGCTGGGCAGTTTGTAAGGGCTTACTCAATCTCCTCAGGCCAAGCATGGGCAAGATCTGCCACTAAAAATGGTCCCATAGAGAAAAAAGACGTGTGTGCAAAAATGCAGGAGAAGGATGAGGAAAAATCAAAAGGAAAATGGAGACTGGAGGGAAACAGAGAGAAGGAGGGAGAAAGAACCGAACTGCCCTACAAGAGCAGCTTTGTGATTCCTCCAGTAATGTTACTCTGTTTTGTTTATCATGAAAAGATCCCATTAATGCTTCAGCCCCATCAAACAGCAGACCAAGTTCATGAATGGCACCTATCAGAGCCCAGGGTAAATCCAATGATTAGAGGGAATTTGCCAAAGGGCCTTTGTAGCTGAGAAAAATGCCTACTCCAGAGAGGAATGCAGAAAATTCCTGGGAGGACAGGCCCTCCTTTGTTGGCAGTTGGGCGGTATTCTGGAGCAAATAAAGGCACACAAAAAAATGGGATCTTAGATGCAATGAACATTTGAAGAAAACGTTCAAAGACCTCCTTGAAACATTCACACCTCCCCCCTTTTCCCAACTGTACTAATTCTGTTCAGGATGACCGAACCGGCTACACTCAAACCACTACTATTTTAGGATTACATAATAGAAATGTCTCCCGACAGCAACAGCTTTACTTACTTAGTTTTTTCTACTGCTTTTTCCTGAGTTAAAACTTTTGTTGACACAAGCTTTTAGGGGCCAAATTCTCAGCCAGTGCAAATTGCTACAGATCCACTGAAATAAAAGGATCTCCGCTGGCTTACAGCGGTATAGAATTTGACCTCAGAGTTAGCACGTAGAAAAGAAGAAATGCACCCAAACACCAGAATGGACCTACAGCTGGTGGAAAAGGAACATTGATGTCCCATCTCTCATTCACCCCACCTTGTAAATGCCTGTGCCAAATGAATATGCATCACCTATGAGCTATGTAACAGCAGCTAAAAACTGCGCAGCAGAACGAAGGACTTGCCTGGATAGATTCGTCTTGGGAGTATAAACACATCCAGGAAGAAATTAAATTTACAAGATTGGATGAGACAAGCTGTCACTTAGCAACTGGAAGGGACCCGGCATGTGGTTGTTGATTCATTTCAGACTCACATGGTGGATGCTCTTTTACTCCTAAGTTAAGAACTCATTCATAAGAAACACATTTAAAATAGCAAAATTGCGTGGAGACCCAAATAACTCAGCCAAATATCAGCAGAATTATATTAAATCTGCAAATTGCTTTGTAATGTTTGTCTGTATTTACTTACCATGACCTTGGCAATTACATTATAGCTATATCAATGTATTTAAAATAGGTTTTGTATTAAAATAGCCCCAAACCTGACTAAATGTACAGAGGTGGTGTTCTACCTGCCACAGGCAAGGCTCTAATCTTGCCTACATCAGTGTAAATCCAGCATATTTCCAACAATTTCACTGAACACCAGCAAAAGTGAGATCAGAATTTGGCCCTATGCCTCCTTCTTTCTGTTTTCCTCCAGAGAAAACAAAATCATTTTTTGTTATTTCTTCGGTGTGAAAAATCAGATACAGATTTTATGGCTGATTTAGACGATCTTATCTGCTCCTGAAATCTTGAATTGCATAAACTGCATGTAATCCTCACATAAACATATTCAACAAACACAATTTCCTCCTCCCCTCCTCACTTCCTATGCTCTGAACAATCTTAATGCCTTTCTTCTTCACAATGGGCGCTTAAACACAATATGCTTCCTCATGAACATTGTTAATGACTTTTATTTTATGTCCCCCGTTGAAGCATTTGCTGTGATGAGGAAGGAGTGAAGTAATAATCATGCGGTTGGCAGTAGGCTCTCCACGCATCTAGGGGCATATGCTGCCTCTGTTTGTGTGCGTGCATCTGAAACCTAATAAAAATATTATTCACAATGTTGGAGACTGATACTCTTAACATTTTTTCAAAAGGAGGGGGGGGGATTGTTTGCAGAGGCGTTTCCTTTACTGCTCTGCAAATGTTGTTCATTTTACTATTTGTTTTAAATGATCTTTTACTGGTCCAAGTGGATTTACCTTCATACAGCAGCACAGTGGCAGCGGCAGCAAAGGGATGAAGAGCTGGGTGAATAAGCAAAGCCGGGCTGTGCAGAGCACCACCGCATTTTGCAGCCGTGTGTAAAGAAGCAGTAATGTTAAAAAAACCTCTTTTCCTCTGTTTTTTAAGGAACAAGAAGCAACCAAAGTTTTCTGTTAAGCACTAGGTTCTGCTTTCTCCTGAATATTCCCAAGTGAGCTGTTTTGGGGGATGCTCTGGCTTCCCTCAGTGTCCATAGAAGCAGTGCCACTGTAATTGACCACAAAACCTGGGACCATATCTCCTTCTTTGTTAGGAATGGGAGAGCTGGAGTCTCTCACCCTCATGGATGCTGGCTTGTTTAACAGGATTCCTTTGAGGGTAAAGATACCAAACTGCTCTCACCCTGAGAATGGGGCCTTGAGAATAAGGCATTAAAGAAGACAGGCTGGAAGGGCTGAGCCACTCACACATCCCCCAGGCCTGCATTTAACATGGACACTGAGAGAAATACAGGTCTCAAGATGCATCATTCCTCCAGTGAAGATACACAGCACCCCCCGTGCCACTTAAACATGGCGGGAAGCGAGGATATCCCGCACCTTCCAAGGTTAGGCACTCAAAGCACAGTTAGCTATAGGAAAAAAGAAATGGGCTGAGAGGTAGCAATTAAATTCCCTCCAAAGGATGCACATGTCTCCCCAGCATAGTTCTTTAATTGCCATCAGCTGCGCAAATCCTAGGAGCATCTTCTGCAAAATCAGTATCAACTTAGCAAAGCGGTCATTGGAGAAGCATGCAAAGCCTGCAGAACACACGCGCACACGTGTGCGAGTTAACCCTCTCCTGCAACCTTGATTTATTGAGCCTCTGCCTGGCAGATGGGCTGACATTTTAAAACAGGCTCCTAAAACTACGGATCTGTTTGTTTGTTTGTTTTCCACCAAACAGACCACAACAACTCCAGCCATAATCCATTAAAATCCAGGCTAGCAGCGTAAATGGCTGTCACTGGAAGCCTGACTTGTCACGCTGCCACAGAGCAGTGTGAAGCTCTGGGCTCTTCTTCCCAAGCCAGGGTTACATCATCTCCCACATGCTCTTTTTACTAGCCAGTTTGTTCAGCTCCCTTCGAAAATGTCCACAAACTACGTACTGATTTACTCCCTGTTCTGCACCGTCAGGGTCCCTCCTCCAGGGAGAAGTTCCTGCTCTACCACAGACTTCCTCTGTGTCATTGGGAAGACGCGTACACCCAGGCATTTAAAGATATTTTAGGCACCTAAAGGCACAGACAGATGTTTGCAATAATATGTCAGATGAACCCCCCCCGTGTTAATCCAGCAGCAGACACCTTGGCTGTTTGGACACCCTGGCTCAGCCAGCAGCACCACCTTCCCACATGAAAGGTGACACAGGAATGGCACGAAACCACCCTGCATGAGGTGGCCGATGGGTGAATCACAGCAAACCCAGACAGTAACACCCTGATGATTTCTGTTCTAAAGTTAAAAATAAAGACTGGTTGTTTAAAGAGGGGGTTCAGTTCAGAAGATGAAAGATGAAAGAACCCTCCTTTCAATCAGAGTTACTTACCACTGCAAACAACCATTAAGTCCTAAGCCATTAAATCCTGCAGGGAAACAAGGATTGAAGCGAGAAATAACTGACTGGCCTAGATTCAGAGGCCGGTAGGGATGAAAAGAGAGAAGTCAAAAGGAAGCTTGGAGGCATTTTTGTGCTCTGTGATTTCTGGGGCTGGTTCAGTTTCTTGGATAGTCTATTCAAAGGAATTGACTACTGCTCATGTCCACAGGAGACTTGCTTCTCCTCCAGGCTCTCAGCAAGGTGACCAGATCCCACAACAGAAAGCTAAATAAAAAGGATGTTTGTCCAACAGACACGAAAATTAAGAGCATTTACACAGGACAGAGAAATGGTCAACGTGTCACTGCCTTTTTCTGGTTACCACTTAGCATTGCCTCCCAATTTAGACTTGGAACTGAGAAGGAATTATTCCAATTAAAAAACTGGTGCCAAATTAGCATCAGACCAGAAAAAGAACTGTAGTTTATCAGAGGAGCTTCATGATGGGGTTCTTCAAACCCCCAAAGATGCTGACACCACTCCTAAAACGTGATGGGAACCTCTGAAGCCCTGACTGTAAACATCAGATTTTTCCTCCTCCGCTGTCAGCGAAACAGGGAGAGGGCAGAGGGAAAGGAGGACAAGATGAAGTATCTGGTCCTAGAAATACTCTGGCAGAGCTAAACTTGACATTTGCTCAACTTCCTGAGCCGTGGCCAGTGTTTGCACCCAGACATGGCCGCTCGGCATCAGCGCGGCAGGCAGGAGGAAGCAGTCACCGTCAAGGTCAGACGGAGGATGTGGTGATTACCCCTCTGAGCTGCCCCGCAGTTCATCAGGATATGAATGTGCCTGTGCAGGAGTAGGCACTGCTTCCAAATCGAAATCTGGACAGTGTTAATTTATCATGTCTAAGCCTGAGGCCTGAAATAACAGTTCCCAGCATTTGTGTTTTTGTATACACTTTGAAAGTTCTGGGTAGCTGAAACTGGCTGGCTTTTTTCAAGAGTTAAAGCACTTCTGACCTTCTTTTCAAATACCCTCTGTAAAAATAACAAGAGATATAGGCACACATTTACTGGCTTGTTGTAGGGGAAGAAAAACGAACTTAACATCAAGCGAACTGGTGAAGAGAGGGCAGGGGTAGCTCTGAACACAAAAGGTCTTGCAATATTTCTTGAAGGTTCTTCTGTACTAACAGCAATTAGAAAGTTCAGCTGTAATTTCACCCCTCATTCATATAGGACCTTGTCTCACCTTCAACAGGAAATAGGGACTGAGTTAGGAGAGCCTGAATATAATAGAAGTCTGTGGCTGTGGTGCACTGCTGCCATCAATATAAATCTGTCATAAACACACTCGGCGAGGAAGAGGAACTTCCATACACTGTGGCCTCTACATTTTTGGATGCAGATGCAGATTTATGGCGCATGGGAAGCAATAAGCCTTTGAGCCAACATGGGCCATGCGGGGCTGTGCAGCCTTCGCGTTCCTCGACCCAGCTGTGCTTCCATAACTGCATTTGTAACCACCTCCTGCCGGATGAGGGAGCTGGGTCGAAATAAGGCTAAGGAGATGGTCTTGTTACACTGGATTTTCACAACAAGGTGGCCTCTGAAAGGAAAGCCAGATTTTTTAATCTGGACTGGAATTGAATTTGTCACATGGTCCTCAAAATGCTGGCCTGCACCTCCATGCATATGAAACAACATCTTCTGTTTCTTTCATTCCTCTGTGTGATGTGAATGGGACACGCGTGTGACCCGGGGCTTACGGGGCCATTCTCTGTGAGGAGAGGTGGAAGAATCAGGCCCAGAAAGTCATCACGTTTCCAGTACAACATTGTTCACCTTTCCAGAAAACTTCCAACCCCAGACCAAAACAAAGAGCCCTATTTAGAATGCAGTTACATCAAGTGACTGGATTAAGGTGATTACTCTTCTGAATTACGGTATCTCAAGAGTGTTTTTACATAAAGGGAACTACAAATGAAAGCAGTTTTGAGCAAATTGAAAAACAGCTCAGTGTCACTATTAATTAATTAAAAGCAATTTTTCCAAGTCAGCCTAATAGAAGGCTTCCTACATGCAACCAGTAACTGATTAAGTGAGTGACTCAAGCAGTAAAATCACAGTTGGGCCTATTTTCTTCATCCTGGAAGGCCAAGTTCAATATTTTTCCTATGAGGCATTCCTTACTATAAAAAGAATGTGATGTTTGAACACGAGTGTCTCTGCTCTCGGTCCTGGCACCCAAAGCCTTTCCTAGCCCTCCTGCCACATTGCAAGAGCGCAGGATGAATCACAATCATGTGGCTCACCTTCCTGCCAAATTCTTTTCTTCTGCTACCACTGTGAGTTCCTCCCAGACCGCTGCCAGCAATGGCTGTCCCCCAGCCAAGACCTTGGGGGCGAGTGTCAGTGGGAGGGACAGGGCTCCCTCCTTCCCTCCCCTCCTCATCCTGTGAGGCAAGGAGCAGGGGCAGCACCAGAGACCTGTAAGCACAGGGCTAACTAAATTGGTGGTGGAGTAGGTTGAGGGGGAGAAAAGGAGTAAGCAGGGGGCTGAAACAGAGGGAGAGAGGGAAGGAGGATGTGTGGGGCTAGCTGGACATTGGAGCCCGCATGGTGCTGCAAGGTGGCTGAGCACTGCATTCTCCCTCCCACCCACCCATCCACCGCTTTCAACTGTCAGCTATTTTTTTGAGGCTGTAGCATCAGAGCCCCAGTCTGCAGCTGACAGGAGAATGGGAAGAGAGGTATTAACTGAGCGGAGCTTGAGGAACATGAGCGCGTAGGTCACATACATCACTCTGCAAAAGGCAAGGAAAGAGGGTATCATGCATAACGCTGTTCTGTGTGCCAAGTTCATGCTCGCAGCTGGGGCAAGAATAAATATCCTTCACATGTAAAGGGGAGGCACGCTGCGATTAAAGCACGTGGCCTTCAGGGTATTTCAGCAAGCAGTGGACATGTCCAAAAGCATGCAGAGCCACGGATGGGAGTTTTTCCTTTGGTTCTGAGAGCTGCTCATCCCATTGACCAAGGGGGCTGAGGTAAGGGCTGGAGGGATCTGGCAGGACCAGCAGCCACCCTCAGCAGGTTGCAAGGGTGGCACAGCCTCACCCGAGCTGCCCAGCCACCAGCCCTCCTGCCAGCCAAGCTCACAAACCCTGACAAAGTTTTTTACCTCATCCACAGAGAGGAATGAGAGGTTCTGTGTCCTTCTCTAGGGTCTTTGCTACTGGCATTGTTTTTATGCAGAAGGCACAGGAACTGCAGTTATGGGATGACAGTACAAAATCATGAAATTGGGTTTTAAGCAAAGAAAAAAACAGACAGCATGTAGAACTTGCAAGTCATCATCAGCTGAACCTACCCACTACCTGCTCTTAAGTACTTACAGCACAACAAATACACTGAGTACTCCTGGTAAAAACAAAATAATGGAAAATCCATGAACTCTTAATTGCGGATCTTTCGGACAAGAATTCTGCCTTTCAGATGCTTTTCAAATAATGTGCTGATATTTTTCACCTGTGCAAAAGTCATTGCCCATCTTAAAGAATTTCCTCTTCATAAGAAGAATGGCGGTGACAGCCCATAGCCCTAGACATAGGAGCAAGATTGGAGATTCAGGATCATAAAAGGTTCATTCTTTAAGGCACAACTAAAGGCATTTCTGCCTGGCCTTACCAATTATTGGTCTGCTTCTAAATGATTGAAAAATGATCAAGATTAATGTTTGGCCATTGGAAAAGATTCACTAAACGTGGATGTTTTTACTTGCTTTAAGGCAGTGAAAAAGTTCTAGCTGAATAATACTGAACTATATTTTTTTTTTCCAAATTATGCCCTGATTCTTACACACAAACATTGTCCCAGTCTCTTTTATGGATCTATGTTGATTTACACAGAGCTGAAACCTTGAACTTTCAAGCTTACCTTGTGCCATAAAGAATATGAGACTTAAAATGTGTACAGTAAATCTAGACTTATATTATTCTCCCAGGTTTATTCAATTGTCCATAAAAGCAAAGAAGGAAAAGCACCCCAAAGGATATTAAACTCTAGAGTCTCTGAGCTCTGTTGCTTTGCTCTGTGTAAGCAGCGTTCCCACGCTCAGAGACTCTGGGCTCAGGGATGTCCTAGAAGCGAATGCCCACCTTCCCAAGACATTGCAGCCATGCTGAGAACCTTGCTAGCGCTGGGATGAAAAACTTCAACTGCCTTCTCCCAGTTTACACTGAATTAATCCACTTTATACTAAGCTTGTTCTCATATCAGTTACATCTTAAACTTGATCTGCCACATGTCTCCTTTTTACTTCCAAGTGAGGGGCTCTGGGTCAGTTCAAAATAGGAATCACAGGCACACAGTCAAGTTGCTGACCACATGCTCGCTTGCTGAGAGCAATTTAAGTGATGCCTTTTACCTTCCACTTGCAGCGGGCTAAGGACACACATGTGGCTGGCTACTGCAGGGCAGCCAACAAGCAAACCAGAGAGGAGGTCCCACTCCTTTTGTGAGCTTTCTTTACAAAATAACACACCGTGGCTTTTGCAGCTCTGCCAGGCTTTGCGGGAAAGAGACACTGAATCTGAACATGTCAAACACCCAGGGTCAACCCTTGCTCCTTTTCTGTAACGTGAGCAGCTCATTGACGAGATTTTCCATTTTTGAAGTATTCCTTAATATGGAGCCGAGGCAGAAACTGCTGGCAAGTTTCCACATAAGAGAAAGGAGAGTCTTTGAGAAAAAGTACTGTCGGTTTCTGAAACACCTTCACAATACCCTTTTCTCCCAGATGAGGGATAAAACTTTTCAAAATACATTATTTTTTCTTGCAACCAATAGGAAAATATATTATGTAGTTTATAACATAATTTAACCTCCTGGGACACACTTAGGAGTAATAGAAGCAGCAGAGTCTATCAGGCAGGGAATGAAGACTTGGAATATACAACCGATTCACCTTCTGCTAATTTCCTGGAACAATGGCATTCTCCTTTATACAATGCCAAAGAGATACACATATGATAAATGTGCTATACATAGAAGATATTCAGTTTGCAGTGTTTCACTCTTGTAAGAAAAATTTCCCCAATCAGATGAAGTATTCTCCAAGCACCGAGAACAAAAATTCCAGTTAATTAGAAGAAAAAGGGACTATCTAAAATGTGGGTCACTCCATTTTAAATAAACTATTATTAGCTTTCCCTAACTACATTACTTTCTCCAAGCCTAGAATTTTCAGAGAGCTGAATAAGTCATTCTTACCCCTGTCTTAATGGCAGAAAGCACTATTTGTAGGCACCAATAAATTCTGGAAATAAATGTGTCTGAGTACAAGAAGGTACTACTCATGTTAGAAATATTCCTTTTCATTGTTCTTGCTAGCTGACAGACTGATCTGAGTCTTCGAACTAAAGCTAATACGTAGTTCCACTAAGGTGAGAATAGTATTCAGTACCGTGGGTATACCTTGACTCCCATGGTGACCGTGTAAGTAGGTGGTTCAGAAAGAGTGGGTGGAAGGAAAACTGAAAGATCATTTTTCAGCGAGACACCAAGAGCAGAATTCAGTCCCGGTGTCACTAGGTACTATTCCCGTGGGAGAAGGCTGGAAGAAGCCCATTTCTATCAGCAAGCATATCCTTTCAAATGAAGCAGTCCTGAAATGATGACTAACTCAACAAACAGCTTTTCAGTAAGAATTGTCTTCATATTGCTAGTTCACATTCAGCATCCCAAATGTCATTTGTAGGCTACTTCTCTGGAGGATGTTTTCAATTACTTGGCTGTTCCTTCTTGCTTCCCTGCCCCCTCAGTTTCTCCCAACTATTATTCAGCCCCTATAAAAGTATTTCTGTTGTGGCTGTAAATTGGGCATGAGACATGTAAGTGTATACCCTGTCTGCACACACAAATTAATGACTCAGATTCTCTCATTACAGGCTGTTTATAAGCAGCTTTTATCATTTCCTGGGCAGAAGAGATTTCTACTTTTCTGCTATACCAAAACTCAATTAAACTATCTAATCAACATGATCAGTTCAGACCAAGGTCATTCACCTCCACCTACATTTGAGCAGAAAGCGACTTGGGGTTTTCCTTCTGATGTTTTTTGGTTTGTTTTTTTTTTT
>VZTM01038846.1:63882-83562 GCA_013400555.1 Jacana jacana | reverse complement strand
TTTTTTTTTTTTTTTTTTTGTCTAACAGAATAGCTATTCAAGTTTAGAGAAACATGTGCCCATTTTTTTCTTTGGACATTAAATAAATCTAATGCCTTTACAGCATCTGCAGAGGAAGGGAAGCTCCAGGACACTGGTCCAACACTATTCAGCAGACCTATTCGTTAGCGACCACAGCTGATTTGATGGGGTTGTTTTGTTTTGTTGCTGGATCCACTACAAACACAAGCCACTGGCAGCTCAGCCAGCAACATATGAGAAGGGGCTTCCTCTCCCGCCGTAGTGTTCCTGGCTGCTTGAGCATGAACAGAAAAGGTGGATGGATGCCAACTGGCAAAACAGATAGAAATCGCAGCGCATGAGTCTAATACAAGCAGCAAAAAGGCCAAGCACAAAACATCTCTCTCTCTCTCTCCCATTGACTATGGTTGCTTTTGGCAAACAGCAGCAGGCTTTTGCAGGCTTATTTCCCTCTCGTCAGAGAAGACAGCTTTAATTATGTAGCCATGCAAGGTAACACGGTGTATGGTCTGCGGCACTGCTGATGTACCAGAGTAGTAAATAGAGGGCAAAAGGGCTGACCAGCTGTTAAGCAGCTCACAGATACTCCCCACCTTGGCTTTCTTATGGAATTCCACATGAGGGGCGTAGCTGGAAGACGACTCAGACCAATTCGCATGCACTGCAGGAACGCATGGGAAAGGGTGTGCACCTACAGGGAAGGGAAATGTGTCAACAGCACTGACGCAGTAATCCCAGCACATTTATGAAAGGCAGGGTCACTGGGATTCACATGCTTTCTTTGTCAACAGATCTTCATTAACAACTGCTTGTTTCGGCACGTACAGAGTATGGCAGTGGGTGGACGATAGTCTTTTAACAGTTTTCTTTCTTACTTCCTTTTTTTATTTTCCTGCAGGATGTTGGCAGCAAAAAACAGATAAACTGATGCTTGCAGGCCATGGCTGATCTTTCTACCACTTTGCAATGAGTATGAGGACTTGTGGGTGGATTTTTTCATAAATTATTATTATTGTTGTTATTATTGTTATGATGATTATGACCATGACTATTACTATGACCATTACTGTTTTGCTTTTAAGGATTCCTCCCCCACCCATCCCACTGTGGCCAACCAAAGCAAGATGGCTAATTCAGGGACTCCACAGAGCATGGAAAACAAGCTAAGATAAGTCCCAAATCAACAAGGGATAGTGACAAATTAAGTCTTTCATGCTGGGCAGTGATAATTGATACAGATGTTCTAGGAAGGCATAAACTCTCCTGAAGTATAAAATTTGGTGTCTGTATGTTGGGAGACCACTAAGTACCCGAGGGCAGCACCAATCCTCTGTAAAGCCAACTTCCCACTGACTTCGGTGGGCTCTGACTCAGCCTGATAAATGCACTTATTTACACTCAAGCCAGAATAAATGTGCTCAAGTATAGTATGAGCTTATATGACATCTATTTTGATAAGACAAACACAAGCAGCTTGATGTTCAGATTCACCAAAGATGTGTATATAGCCTTTGATGTTATTATAAGATGGCAACTGTAAGGTGTGTGTGTGGATGCCAAGGTCAGCACTGAACTCATAAGGATCCTGACAAAATTACTTAAGGCTGTAATATGACTGGTCTTCTATCCAGGAAGATTTCCGATGATGCCAACGTGCCACTGAAGATTGAGTCTTTAGTATCCTGTTGTAGCAGGCTGATCCTGTATGGTGCTCATTCAAGAAGAACGCACAGCAAAGTAAGAACGCTCAGCAAAGTAAGAACGCTCATCATAAGGTGTTCAGCATCTTCAAATTCATTCCTTCCTGCATTACTACTGTGAGGAGGGAAGGCACAAGAAGCTGAGTGCATTTACAATGCATTTCCACTATTAGACTTCCACTATGTATACAGGAATGCGGTCCTACTAGAACAGAACAGATGTTGAACTATCCCTGTATTATTCTTCTGTAAGCAGATGCCTAGAAAAAGGACATGCAGGAAAAGGACACAATGATGTGTAATGCCCTGATACTCTCCAAGCCTTTAGTTATTTTCAACTGGGGTTGCTCCTGAGCCAGATGTGGCCTCTGTGTGTTTAGTAATCCTCAAATGATCTCCTTTCCATTAATTTCTCTATTCCTTGAACCCTCATAACGTGTTGGCATCCACCGCCCTGTGGCAAGGAGTTCCACTGATCTACAATCTGCAGTGCAAAGAGCCATCTCTGCTTGTTCTGAAGTAGGCTACTACTGATTTTAGTTGATTCCACTCACTTCTGCCTTAGAAAATCTAGTCAACAGCCAATCCCCAGTGAATCTCTCCATGCCTCTCATGACCTTGTAGGCTCTTCCAAATTACCCCTCTTCCAGGCTGAAGAGCTTTAATCATGCATCTCAGGGTAGCCACTCATATGGTAGCCTCCTCGATCACCTTTTGATCCAGCTTTTGTTCTACTACTTTCTTTCTAGGGTGAGTAGACCAGATCCTCATGCCATATTTCCAAGACACTGAAAAACATGTTAGCATTTGGACTCCGACTTTCCTTCAACTTGCATGCAACAATTTTGGTGGGGACCTCAATAAGAAGGGACTCTAATTATAGGATATGGTACCCTGTAGCACCCCAGATGGCACCACCTTAACAGAAAAGTTTCTCTGAAAGACAAGTCACATTTAAATACAGAGCTCTACAAGTTACACCTTGTGCTAGTGGAAAACAGTTCAAAGAAACAGTTGGTTGAACAGGCCTCACTACACATACAGAAATCCCATGCTTTTTTTCTTGGTTTGGCAGATGGGTAAGAAGGAGCAGGATGGAGTGAGGGAGGGCAGAAAGGTGTGTTTTGTTTATAACTGGAGTGATTTGGACGTGTGTGTTTTTTCCTGTGGGAAGCGCCTAGCTCTATCTCCAGTGATCTGAAATCAGTGTCAAAGGTTTGTGAATGGGTTACAGAATGAGCAATGGCACCTCCCATCGTTAGCTGTCTACATTTTTTATAACCACTTGCATACTTTTGGTCAACCACTGTAAAATAAACAGTCCTTCCCAAATGTTTTTGTTTTCTTTGACAGCACAGCAATAATTCACTTGGAATGCTGCAGAATATAATAGCACTTTAAAGCTGTTGTAAAGCTGCCTTTTTATGATTTACGTTTGAGTTGTTTTCAAGCAAAAAAGATGCCAGAGCTACAAAAATATATGAAATTAGAAGATGTATCATGTGTGCATGCACATGATATGTACGTGTGTGGGGGCTCCAGTGGAAGGGGTTATTTTAAATAATTTTCATTTTGTGGTGAAGATCTGATCATTTGCCTGTGTCTTTGAAGAATGACTCAATGCAACAGCCAGATAACTTCTGCAACTACCAAAATCTAATCAAGATGACCGGAATGAGCCTCTTTCAACACAAGCTCTTAGGACCTCACGCTTGCTACACCCCTTGAGTAGAAAAACAATACACTCATAACTGGACATTGCATCTGACCAGAAGAAACTTTTTACAGATGGAACACCGTATGACTGCAAATGCTATCAGGAAGTCATACTCCAGGCTAGAGCACAGACCTGTGAAAATTGCTTCAGTGTCTGTTACTATGCGCTACCAGGGAGTGAGTCCATGTGACACAGATGTTTACGTTCAGGCAGCATCACTGAATTTCTCTCTGTCTTCTTGCTGGAAACTCTTTGTCTCCAGTCTGCACAACAAAGACCCTAAATTGTGCTGTATGGGGAACAGCAGTAAGCTGCACACTAAGTTTGCTCTTGAAGGCTCAGAGGTTATCGGTTTGGCCACCACACCTGCATTCCTGATAAACAGTTGGAGACCCAGAAAGGCCTGGCCCAGCTCAGTGCTTCTCCAGCAGAGAGCAGTGATACACTGTCAGTGAGCACAGCCCTGGAAAGCAGGGCAGCTTCCAAGCTCGTGAAAAGGCAAAGCTCAAAGCTGGCAAGCTCACCAGTGTAAATGTCAGAGGAGCTGGACGTGAAGAAAGAGATGACAACATGGGGATCAGCTGAAACGAAAGCCCTTAAAAATACCTGCAAAAGCAGTGCCTGAGCCTGCAGCCCTCACTTCAGGTGGAATACTCCTGAGAGCAAGAGCTCTCAGATGAGACATGTGATCCTTGCAGCACTTTGCACTACAAGCCAAAAAGTATAAGGGGGCATTTGTACCATGCTCCATCTGCCTCCAACTTGGGATCTAATACTCTCCGGCAGCCATTGTTAAAGGTGCTTATACCTGTTCAAGTGATAGGAAGGAGAAGACACCATGCTGCCAAGACAACAGCATTTATCTTATGAACTGTGTTTGAAATTGTGTAGTCATTGAAAATTTGACTAGCTCAGGTCATGAGCACAGCAAGATTTGCAGGCAGGCAGAGAGGCTCTTATTAGACCAGCCAACACTGATTTTAAAAAATTGACTAACTTGTCTGAAGCTTTGCCCTGTGTATAAAAGCTGCTTCACTTATTACAAAGATTGGCTTACACATACACACATGCGGCCACTTCACCCTTTACACCTTGTATGCATTTCATCCTTGCATACATTCCCAATAGCCACTACTAGTAGTAACAAGTAAAAATGTGAACCCCTCTTAGGCAATAAAAGGTACCTTACGTTAAATTACAGATTTTATTGCCATGGTCTAAGCAGCAGGTAGATGATGGCCTCACCTCTCCCAACCCAAAGTAACTGATCTGAGCCCCTAGAAGCAAGCTTTCCTAGATGGAAAGTTTTTCCTCTGTCCCATGTGCTCGTAAAATGTTTGGTTTTCATCTAAAGATCCCTAAATGTTTCACAAAGTGAAAGACCAGGATTGCCACTGCTGTTTTACACCTGACAAAAACTGAAGCACTTGAAGTACACTGTCTGGACAGAGGACATGAAACTGGGCAGACAAGTTTTGCATCGTACACTGATGCTTCTCAACCAGCTCCCTGTCCTGTAACCAGGACACCTTGCCACTGGTTTTTATGCCTGCCACAATCACTTCGACTTTCTGCCTCTGCTACCTCAACATCCTTCACGACTTCACTATTTCCTCTCTGTCCTGTCGACATCAGGCTGCTCTCTCCTCCCTGGCTGCTGCCTCATCTATTCCTCACCCTCCCAGGAGAGTAGCATTGGTGAGGATGCTCATACTCCCTGCAGAGCTTTCAAGCCAGTGCTCCTCACAGCACCCTGACTCGGCAGGTGATCTGGTCTAATAAGAGCCACCTCCTTGGGTGACAGCAGCTGATTTAAATCATAACTCATCTCTTCTGGCTTTGCGTCCCAAGTGTGGACACAAGTCTGCTCTGACAGTGGGAAAAAAAAAACACAGAGGCATCCATTATACCACACAAATCATATTTTCTGAAAAGCACTGTCAGACCAGCCTTAATATTTGAACTATAAGGCTATTTCACACCAGCTACCACCCAAAAAAGGCTGTTATGTCATAAGGCAGCTCCATGAATCAAAGAGTATGCATGCATACCCACACCCTCCATCCCTCACCAAGGCCACTTCACCTTGCCTAGAGCAGCAAAGGAGTCTTTCTTGTCTTAATGAAAGGCAGGCAGGAGCTGCTCTTTCGGCAACAACGGTTCCATCAGAGCTGCCTCTGGGTTATATATAGCTGTATAACCTGGCTACTCACTCTCTCTTTCCACCTATGTGCAAGATAAGGAAAGCTTGTAAATCCTGTTACACCCCCTGTTGCAGGGGATGGGTGGGGTGTAGGAGAAAAGGTGGTGGTGAGAACCAGACTGGCCCCTCTTTTGCTGAAGCCTATCTGGGTGGCAGCAGGGCTGGGGAGTTCAGGAAAGCTTGTTTTCTCTGCTGCAGCAACCCAGTGAGATTCTGGCCACTGGATCCAAACAAGGACTTTGTTTTGACTCTTCCTGCTTCCTTCCTCCTAGTTCCTACCTTGGTAGCCACAAGATATGTCCAGGTCATCATCTACTATAAAACTTATGTATAAAACTCTTGAGGCAATAGAAACATGCAAGAATTACAGGAGGACAGAATTTCACAGTGGTAGATACAGGATTCTACTGTTTTCTTCTCTCATTTCACCATATCCTGCCTGAAGTAATCCTATGCTTTTTGGTCTCAAGTATGCATGTGGCCGCAATTCCTTTTTTACTCAAATAACCACAGACTCTTTCTGCATTTTGTGGGCACATGACCCTGCAGGATACAACATGAATGAAAAAGGGTCTGAGAGAGAGCTTTGTCTTCTGGAATGGTCCCCAGCCTTCCTCATGATGGGTCAATAGCAGTAAGGAGAGGGGAACCCCTGCTTTCTCTGTCAGTTAGATGGTCCTGCAGACACTATGTAGCCCATAATCAGCAAATCAGTAGCCTAAATGGTAAGAAAAATAATAATGAAAACAGAAATGAAGGGCTTTTTTGATCAGATCCTTTGCCATACTTGACCTTACACCCTTCCCTTGCTGCCAACATCCCTGTTTCTGTTTGAATTTTAAAATTATGTAAGGCTACCTATTTGTCATCAGCATTTTGAAATTTAAGTCTGGCACTATGTGGAATGGTAAAGATCTGCCATTTAAAAAAGTTACTGTTCTTATGAAGAGAGATGATATTAAGGACAGCCTCTGTTAGGTCTTTCTGATATCCTCTCAATAAAAGAGGTTGCGGAGACAGTGACCTCCTTTCCCCAGATACCTGGAAGGCATAAGAAGAGCAAAACGCTCCTCTGTGAACACAGAAGGTGCAAAACTTTGGAGCAGATGGCTGTCTTTCATATTCTCAGAGCAAAAAATTCTGGGTTTAATTGTCATTTTTTGTAGCTAGCTGCTCATCAGTACCAATATGGCTCACACTGGCCCGCCTTTGTAATCCTCAAGCCCTTGTGGTGACCTTTTGCATTTTCAGGAGAAGCAAGATAATATATCTTTTTTTACCTTTTTCTTTTTTTGTAATGTTGATGAAATGTGGAAAAAAAAAAAACAGCTAGAGTTTTCATCCAGGATAGTGAACCCCAGGATAGTGATGAGGTACTATGTCTGTAACAGGGCTTGGTACCAAGCCTGTACAAGGCCAAGTGATGCTCCCAACACCCATTACATGTTCCACTTTTCGAAGTGGTTCATGTGACAGCTGGAGCCAAGAGCTGTAGGCCGCCTTCCTGAGTTGATCATTGAAGGGCACAGAGGAGAAAGAAGGATCAGTGCAGCGCCCTTCCCAAAAGGCACACACACAGCAAGGTGAATTTTGGAGGGCTGGCTCAAATCCAATAACACTTTGCATTTCGCATTCCAGTCAGCAATCATAATCTGCTGCTACTCAAGATTCCCTTCAAGGTGATCCTACCCTGGGTTGCTTTGAGCATCTATCTCCCTGCTCTCTCCTCATTACCATCACCCTGAGTTATACTTGTGGGCAGCCACAAGTAAAGTGGTGCTCGGCACACCTCAAGCCCAGACTCCCTAGTTAGGGAAGAATGCGGGCTGCTGCACCGACTGAAAGGCTTGGGAAAGTGCAGCCCTGCTGTTTCATGTCAACATTCCTCCCCCTCTGCCTTTCCCAAGGTCTCAGGCAGAAAATCCTTTTTTGTTCTTATCAGTTCAAACAAGAACAATGAATTCCTCAAGCCCGCAAGAATGTGACAAGGTGCCAACAAAGCCAACCAGGAAGGTGATGTATGGTCTATAGGCTGCAGCTCAAATAAATCACTTCACAAACCAGTGCTGCAAGGAGGGAATTCAAACAGCTTAGAGCCTCTTTTTCTAGTTCTCCCCTTCAGATTTTCACCTGCCAAGTACCCCGAATAAAAGCAGTACATGTGATGCTAAAACACTGCATGTCCTCTGCTTTTGTTACCAGGAATAACCGTGCAGCATCTAATTATATCGATATTCCAGTGGTGTGTCTGCACAGCTCTGGTGAAGGCAGAGTTGCAGTTTCCATTATAAGAGCCTATATTTGAGAGTTTACAACTGGCTGTAAAACTGGCTCACTGAGCAGAACTTGGCACACACAGCTGTCAGCCAGGGAGCAAATGATTTTTACCATATTTCAAAAATAATTGGTTTGGCTCTTTTAAAATCATGCTAATGTTTGGGTTGGTTTTTTTTCTTCTTCTTTTTTAAATGAGGTTACCACGTCTGGATGCTTTTTAGTATTAAGCCTTCCATTTCTACAAAGAAACACCGATCTCCTAGTCAGCTAGTCCGAATGGGAAAATAAAATGACCAACATATTCAGTGATAAAAAAGCATCTTAGCGGGTACATAATATTCTGCACGTGTGAGGATTCAGATGTCTCTCTCTTTGCTTGGACAATATGCCTTCTAGACAGAATTCACATGATGCTCGACACTGAAGAAACCAGAAGAAGAACTGTCTCATGCTAAATTACACTCACGATGGTGAAAATCCACTGTCCAGGCTAAATGGCAAGCAGGTTTCTAAGATGCTCAGCCTGCACATGGGCTCTTTACCAGCCAGCAAGTGAAATGAAGCAGACCTTGCCTTGTCCTAGGTTAAGGGTTCCTCAGTTTGGTTCTGTCCTTGCATCCTCACTGATGCAGCAGCAGTGCCCAGCCCTTTGCAGGCACCCTGCCCAAGCAGGAGGGGCTGGGTTGTGCAGGCAGCAACTGGGTAGCCCTCTGGAAGAGCCTGTATGCTCTTACTGGTAGGGAATAGCACAGATCCAGCCTTAGGGAGCAAACTTTCTGGAACAACAGCCCTGTGACTCACCATCAAACTTTCTCATGTATTACCAATATTGCCACACCAACCCAGCCATCTGAAAAATACTGGTGTTTAATAGAATCATGGAATGGTTTGGGTTGGAAGGGACCTTAAAGATTATCAAGTTCCAACCACCCTTCCGTGGCCAGGGACACACCCCAGTAGACCAGGTCAATCAAAGCCCCATCCAGCCTGGCCCTGAACACTTCCAGGAATGGGGCATCTACAACTTCCAGTGTCCCACCACCCTCTCAGTACAGAATTTCCTCCCAATATCTAGCCTTAACCTCCCGTCTTTCATTTTAGAAGTCACCCCTTGTCCTATTACTAGACTCCTTGACAAAGAGTTCCTCCCCATCTCTCCTGTACGCCCCCTTGAGGTACTGGAAAGATGCTTATAACGTCTCCCTGGAGCCTTCTCTTCTCTAGGCTGAACAACCCCATCTCTCTCAGCCTGTCTTCATAGGAGAAGTGCTCCAGCCCTCTGTTCTCCTTCATGGCCCTCCTCTAGACCTGTTCCAACCCATTTAAAATGTTCCACACTGTGGACTCCTTTGCTTGGCCAGAGACCTGCGTGGACTTCACCAAGCCAGCTCTGTGTGGAGTAATAACTGAAAGGCTGCAGAGGGGGAATTCGCTAGCCAGAACCAAGGCCCCCATGGGTCACTGCTGTTCTCACCCAAGGCAGGGGTCTGTAGGAAATACGAACTCACAGCTTGCCACTGTGGGTTTGTCATACTTTCCCAACCCCTGCTCCTTAGCACTAACCTGTATCACTATGAAAAATGTTGTAGGTGCTACACCTGGGGTGCCCAGTGTTCCAGGTGCATCTCTTCAACATAACCCTGACGTGGTGCTTCACCGGTGCAGAGAACGTCTTCACCAGCGATGTTTTTTATCTATTTTACGTCACCTCGCTCAGCTCAGGAGACACACTACTCAGCAGGCACTCCAGCATTGCTCCTGCTCAATCACCTACCTCATCTGCATCCCGCCCCACCCGTATGGGATGACAGCTGCAAACAGGTACACTAAAGCTGTGCATCCCTCTCTTGCCTATGTATCCTCAGAAAAGAAAGCACTGCTCTATCTCCTGCCTGTGACAACCAGGCTTTGCAGAATTTACCAGGTCCAAGTTGGCCATGTTTGCTACCCAAGTGGATAAGTAACACAGTAAAGAGGGAGAAATAACACACCTGCCTGATTGGAGCTTAGTGCTTTTCAGATCAACTTTTACTGCTGGTGTTAATAACTGATAATGCACCAGCAAATGTGCTGCAGAGTACTGAAAAAAGCTATGACATCTCTGTAATAAGAAATCTTATGATGCCCCTGGATTATTACATGTTTCCTAACGGATGAGGAGAGATGGAGTTGGCGTTGCATGAGGCTCCAGTCTACTGGTTACCTCTTAAAATGGCTTCAGTTGCAGCAGGGCTTGGTCCTCCACCTTTAATGGACACATTTGCACATCTTTGAAGAAACAGAGTTTTTTAACTATGCACAGAAGTGTTTAAAAAAAAATAAATCCCTGCCCTAAATACATATTTTATACAACATACTAAAGCACTCAAGTAAGTAATTCATATGTGGGGTTGAAATGGCTTATTTGGAACTGCTGCAGTCTGCAGTACAGCCTGCTGATCGTGTCATACGGGTCAGGAAAAAGTCCTCCTGAGTGACTCTTACATAAAAGTTATTCCAGAAGAATGGGAAAGGTTCCCTTCTGATATTCACCTTGTGATTTGTACTCACCAAAGGAGTACTTGTGGACATGGATCTAGGTCTGGAAATACTCAAGGTATGAGTAACCCTGGTTTATACCAGTCAAAATCATCATTCCAGAAATGCGTCATTCCTGATGGGTGAGGTGTGGCAACAACAGAGGTGAGATGTGGCATGGAGCCCAAGCTCATTCCCTGAGACATCATGTCAGGCTGAGGTCTGTGCCACTTTGGTGGGACCAGGGGAAAGGCAGGGAACAGGAGAAAAAGAGGACAGCTGGGCTACGCAGCCAGCAAGGCGGGCTATAGAAGAAACAGTCAAGACTGGGAATGGATGGGATGCTGAAAAGGAGAGAGGATGGCAATGGAGGCTGGTAGAAGAACAGCTGGGAGCTACTACCTTGAAAGACTGGCACACTAAGTTCCATGATGTGTCCTGTGATACTTGGTGAGTTCTTAAAGTCTCAGATGCTGGAGCCAAACACACATATAAATGTATTAAAATACATCACCACTGAACTATTTTTAAATGAAAAGCTCAAAATCCTGAAGAAAAATACAAAAGCAGCTTCTCTTTTTCTTATGATTCTCAGCTAATCTCATGAAGCCCGGTGTATACATTCTCTGTTAGAAAAACTGTACAGCTACAGAAACTACATATAGAAGGCACCGAGGCACTTTTCGAAATCACATATATAGTTTTTATACAAGAGAGCTTTTGATGTTTTAAGAGGAGTGACAACTATGGGGCAAAGAAGAGAAACATCAAGGAACAGAAACTCTTTATACATTATCACTATGCATTTCTCTTTTACATTACGTATAAAGGTTGACTGTATCTGTTCTACATTCTGCTGTCCCAGCTAAATAGAAATTAAAGAATATAAACCACTTCCAAGTAAAATACATATTTTTATTGTACTCTTAATTAACTTTTGCCTTTTAATTGCAATTCAGACCTCACTAAATTATTCATCTACACCACATAAAGATAAAAAAGCCGAAATCCCCCAATATTAGCTCCAGTCTTCTATTAAACCTGTTTTGTATATCAAGCTTGAAGAACTCTAAGGGAACAGCAGAGACACTATATTAATCCATTTCACCTCAACAGCACAAGGTCTTAGCACATATTACAAACAGAAATGCTCTTTAGCATCCTCTTAGTCTCACCTCATAAAACAAACAAATGAACATGCAGTTTGGCACAAATTTCCCAGCTCAAGAAAGTCCCCAAATGACATAAAAGCAGATGTCACAGGCTCGGGCTGAATCGTAGTAACTAGCCTCCCAACATGAACACCATCTCCTGTGCCTAACACAGATTTATTCTGCTGCAGCATCTTACTCAAGTAAGTACATATTTGCATAGCAAATTATTAGACACTTCTAATATAAACAAATGATACAGTATGGTTAATTGTGAAATCTGAAATTGTGTCAAAAGAGTCAACTGACTGCCTAGCAAAATTACAGCTCAAAAGCAATATTTAAGAAAATCCTATATGCAGTTTATCATGTACTAATTTTGTGATGTCTGTTAAAGCAGAAACTCATTTTCCATGTGACCTAAATAGGCACTCTCATCTGGGGGGAAAGAGGGATAAATGACCTAATCCTGCTTCTTGCCAATTTGAATTCACCGTGCTCGCAGAAGGACCTCACTGACAACCAACAGGACTTGCCACCTGGAGCTCGGAGACCTCACAGAGTTTCCAAACAGCTGAAGCAGAGCTGCAAAGGTATCTCATAATGAAAATGAGTGACTGGTAATATGGTATGTTCAATCCCCTGCTCTTAATTACGGTAATGCCTTGCTTAGTTGGCTACTAATATCATATTATTAGTAAAATCTCTGCGTTATTATTCAGATCTCAAGCACTATCTTTTTTCCATTACCTCTTTCCTAAAGATATATGAACAGACATTCCAGTCAGACTATCAAGGCCTGTCTTTTCTGAAATGGTTGGCAGTGAGGAACACTTTGAGAACAGATTATGTGTAAGACAAGCATGTAGTGATACTTCCCATAATGCTCCCTCAGTTTTCAATGATTTATGGCTCTGGGACTTCCTGAACCTCAGCTATGGTACTGAATAGCCCAAGATAAAAATCATATTCTTTGAATCTGTCCAGTTAATCTTTGAATTCACACAGAAACTTTCCATTTCTGCAACATCCTGTAATTAGAGGTTCCAATATGCCCTCTGTGATAAAGCATCTTCTTTTGTTTCTTTCAGACCTACCAGCTACTACTCTCGTTAAATGACTCCCAGTTCTGTTAGCAAAATGGCAGTGAAAATTTCCTCTTCCATGTTCCACAACTGATTTTTGAGACCCCCAGAACACATCGAACCAACAGCCATCTTTCCCCATGGCTGAAGAACCCTGCTCTGTTTGATTTGTCATGCAAAATTAATTCTGCACCTTTAATTATCCATTTTACTCCCCTATGTGTCCTTTACAGTTCTACTCTCCTTTTAATTCCTCACACCCTCCACGCTCTCATTTCTGGCTAGCAGAACAGAGTCTCCAAGATGGCTGAGGAATGCTCAGCAGAATCCGGTGGAGACCCAAGTTTATTTTGGCTGTGTCTAGACTGAGTGATAGCTGAGTGCTGCGGTGTGCCAACTGTCTAGATCAGAGATGTGGCTTGAGCATGCCACAACTCCCTTTTGGCCTGTGGGTTCTGGCTTTCTTTGTGTGGAGAAAAGTATGTCTGTTTGGGGGGAGGAAGGAGTTGGAGGCTGGTCCACTCCTAGGTCTTGCCTGGACCTAAGATTTCGAACATTGGCTGGGGTACACATCTGAAGTTAGAGCTCACAAACGTTCTCAAGTCCACTAATTTAGTTAGTCCACTAATGAAGAGTAGTGGTTTTAAACTGAAAGAGGGGAGATTTAGATTAGATATTAGGAAAAAATTCTTTATTGTGAAGGTGGTGAGACACTTGAACAGGTTGCTCAGAGAAGTTGGAGGCCCTATCCCTGGAAGCATTCAAAGCCAAGTTGGATGGGGCTTTGAGCAACCTGGTTTAGTGTGAGGTGTCCCTGCCCATGGCAGAGGGTTTAGAACTAGACAATCTTTATGGTTGCTTCCAACTCTAACCATTCTATGATTCTGTAATTTATATGTAACCTTTTTATTCCCAAAAAGCTGCTTATGACTGGCCTAGCTGCTTGGGTAATTAACAACAACTGTTGCTCTGAGGGTCAAATAGCACATGCAAAGTCACCTCGACTTTGGCCTTTACAAATGGATGTAGAGTGGAGATGCTTTTCTGATGATAGCATGAACTCAAGCATCCTAAAAGTCCTGCATGCCCTTTCAGCACACAGATCTAGGAAGACGCCTGTTGCTATCTCAGCTTCCCAGTGTCAGTCACATAACTTCGCCACAAAGACAGGGCATAACTTATATGGCAGTGGCTTGAAACCTGGGGCCAGCTCATCCCTTATGTCCCTCTTCTCTTCTGGCGTGTTGACTGCAAGCCTTTCCTGTGACTCTACAGAACACAGCACATTTTGGGAACACCTGCACTGGCATCACTGCTCACCAGGTCTCTGTCCTCCCCCCTAAAACATTGGCTCAGCTGCAAACTTTCCTCAGGGTCTCTGCCTTCCCCAAAGGTTCATTCTGCAGAAGGCAGATGAGATAAGGTAAATGCGGAGACAGTCATGCAGGTTTTACCTTGTTCTCTTTATAGATCTACAGAGATTAACCAGAAACAAAAATACAGCCTGCGGTTGTTTCACTGAGTTACCAGTGTTTCCAAGACTTGTGTGAAGCATGCAAAGTACGTGTTCTCCAGGATTTATTTTTGTTTACGGTTTGTTTGCTTTTCAAACTAAGCTGCTTAAATTCCCATTAAGGAATCATGCACTGCATATGCAGGCCCGGCTCAATTAGTTTTGCAGCAACCCGCTTTTGCCCTGAGCGGCTCTAAATTGCTCCTGACGACATTCCAGTTGTTTTGGGAAACCCAGGATCTGTCAACTGGTAACATGGTCTTGCTGCTGTTAAACTGTCCCCTTCAGCCAAGGAGACAGGAACTCAAAGGATCTGGTTTCTCTTCTGATGGCTTCAGTAACTGGACTTAAAGCAGGAGTGTAATTTCTTGGTGAAAACAGAAGACTGATCATCACAGTGTCCCTGCATAGAGTCCTAGATAGATTTATACACTCAGTATAGATTTTTATGTCCACTTTAACACCTGCTTTCTCCAAAGAGTTAATAAAATGGGGAAATTAAACCACCATTGAGCTACATTAGCATGACAGCAGCAGATACTCAATTATTTGGCAATGCTTTCACGGCTTGAATTAACCTGACCATAAGCATAGCTTTAAAAATATGTAACTGGGCCCCCATCTTTGGCTGGATTCTCTGTAAAATATTACATACACTTACTTTAACATGCACTATTTCACACATCACTGTTTACAGGCTTTGTGTCTACAGTGCAGTAGTTGATGGAGGAGGAACAATCCCGTAAGAAACAGGGATGACAGATCTCGACACTGTTCCTGGTTGTGCTAAAGGCTTTCTATATTTCTCTGAGTGAGACAATGACCCTAATCTTTGCTGACTATAAAATGGGATGTTACTGCCTTGTATCTATTCTAGCTTAGGTCACAAATCTTCATGGAAGTGCTCAGATGTTTCTGCAATACATAAAGACTACATCTTCAAATGTTATAGGGCAAGAGTCTGTACTGGTTCAAGATATTGGAAAGCAATCTGATACACACAATCATCCACTGACAGAAGCCAGAGAAAAAGGGAAAAAAAAAGTGCTTTCTAATAAGGTGTAGACAGTAACTGTGCAGTACTGCAGGACATCCTCAAATCCAACACTTCCCTACCATCCACGCTGCCAGCAGGGCTTACCCTGCCTGAGTGAAAGCTGCTGCTGTCCTCCCTTTAAGCCCCGGAGGAGACCTGCAATGGAGGGACCTCTGTGACCCCATCTGCTTGGGGACCTGCCTCCTGGCCTGGCAGGCCAGCAGAGTGGGTTTTTTTGAGGGAGAAGAGCAGTGTGGTAAGGGCATTATTTTCTTGCTCTGCCTGTATTCATTACCTCATGATATTTGGATGAATTTGAGCAAATCCAAATTAAACTTCTACCACAATAACTACCTGTAACTCAGCACATTCACCGTTCTTCCTGTCTGACTAATAAGTACACTTCATAATGTATAACTAACCCTGAGTATTTGGAAATGTTTAGGTATTAACATGAATCTTTTTTCATCTACAGAACTTATTTACAACACGCTAAGGGTTATTCTTTCACACAGACATACATAGATGCATGAATATATATGTATGATAGTAGATTACACAGACGTAAATATGTTGCTGCGGAACTGAAGATAAGCTGTAATGGGACAAAATGTTCACAAAAAGTGCTAATTGTTTCTGAACACTGAATAGAAATTTCTCCTACAGCACACTACCATATACTGGCATATCTAAAGCAGGCAAAGAACTGACAGAAAGCACACAGTAACAACTGCGGTTTCTCTGCATGTAAGCTAAATTATAATCCTGATCTCTGTCATGTAAAAAGCTGTTAAAGTTGGAGTCACGTTTCTAGTCCAGGGGTCCCAGATACTTTACATGCATCAATAAACATTGTTATTGTATAATATGTTAGAACTGCTATTTCAGCTGAACTTTCTTATTATTGAAATACTAACTATAATATAGAAGCATACTTAACTAGAAGTTAAAGACCTTAAGAGCACTTGCAGTGAGTCAGAATAAAATCTATTTCTAGAGTAGTGCCAGCTCAGACAGTGGCTAATAATGGATGCTGAGGAGAAACACACGTGGCAAATATGGAATGACACTTCCTGCATTTTTGAAGTGAGAGATAGCATTAAGTCCACCGAGTTTAAAAATACATTCTGTATAAGGTCTGCCAAAATCCATCTTCTGTACCTTACCTTTTCCTATGTATTTGCCTAACAGTTTTGGAAACCAATTTACGTATCTGACATGAAGAGTAACTCTGTTAATGAGCTCAACAATGTAACTGTGTTGTGTGAAAAAAATATTTTGTTTGCTTTCCCCCTAATAATTTCTGCTGGTCTTCTACTTGTTATATTTTGAGAAGCAATAAACAACAATTTTCCCTTCATGTCCTATGGACAATTAATTAAGTTTACACATCTCTGTCATATTTCTTCTTCATTTCTCTCTAATTTTAATCGAGAAGACCAGGTCTTATTATCTCCTCACGTGGGGAAATAATACTGTACCTTTGAATAATCTAATATTCACCTGTGTTTCTTCAGGACCACTATTATCTGTAGTGTTCAAATACAAAGTGCACCACTGAGTTATATATGCCAGAATTATGTCTTACATTTCGTTCTCTATTCCTTTCCTAACAACTGTTAATATTTTATTCCCTTCTTTTGGCAACTGCTGTCACTGAAACCTGCATTTTGCAAGAACTATCCATCATGGATCCAAGTCCTCTTTCCTGTTTGGAAATAACTAACTCAGAGCTCCCCTTTGCAGAGGCAGAGCTCCTTTCATTACCTTGAACGCAGCCACACAAAGTGTTGCCTGCCATTGCATTCCCCTTGCCAAGCCATTCAGTACCATTAATTCCTTCTTCAACTGCTCACAATCCATTTCAGTATTAACTTCCCAATTAATTTTTTATCATCACCAAGTAATAACTTCACACAACTACAGTTTCAAACCATGCATTTTGATCAGCATAGGTCGCAACACAATTCCTGCTGGAAGTACACCGTTATCTCCCCTCCACTGTCAAAGCAGCCGAGAACTTGGCCTTCGTTCTCGTTCCCCGACCACTTAATTCCTTTAAAGCACTCAATGAATGACACTGAAAAAAACCCTCTTTTGGAAAAACAAGCACACCACACTGATTGAACTAATCCTAGCTACACACGTACCAGTTTTCTCTCAGAAAATTCTAAGAGGTTTGTGATACACAATTCTGTTCTCAAAAAAATTATTGCTTTTCTTACTTTTTTTACTTTTTTCCTATCAGTAATTTACCCAAGTCCCTACAATTTTATTCTTTTTCATTGCTTAATCAATTTGCCTGGTCAGGTGATCAGACCCTCTAGCCTGTGGTTCCAGGAGCATTCTTAGGGTCAGAATGGCTGCCACCACCTTCTCTGGTGCTGAGCCACCTACTCTATGCCCTACAGCTAGGACTTTGCTGTAGAAAGATTGAAAATTTCATATCTCAGTTTGCTATGACTTCTTCAGAGAATGTTACTTGGTCCCGCCAATTTGCCACTACTGATTTACTGATCTTTTCAGAGACTCCTTCACCTGCATTTCAAAATCAGACAGCTCCCCAACACATCCCCCATAAAGAAAGGTTCTGGTGTGGAAATTTTCTTAAATTCTTCTAAGGTGTCTAGAATATTTATTATACTCCAGTGACCTTGCCTTATTTGAGCTCTCCTTTACTTGTTCCAAGATTCATTGCCTCTGCAGACTCTTCAATGACCTCTGGTTTCCAGCATGTTTGAAAGTGCTTTTATTAGTACTTCCAAGTCTTTAACAGGCTGCTCCTCAGCACCTTTTTAGGCCAGCTTCATCAATGCTTCCCATTTAACATAAACATATATTCCTTTCTCCTTCATTTGGACATGACTTTTACTTCTTGAAGACTATTTACTTAAAATTGTCCTCTCTGCTCATCTCCTTGAAAATGGCAGCCTTTTCATAATCCTTCTAAAGTATTTTTGATAGGTGGTATATACATACTTTAAACACTTAAGATGTCTGTAAGCAGTTCTCCTCCCGAGTGAAAGTCACTTCACCCTTCTGACTCTTCCTTTTAATTCCCTTTTAACCTCAGTGCTACATTGTTCTTCCTTTTGAGCTCAGCTATGACTGTGGAGAACTTACAGTGAAGTACAAGAACAAGGATGATTCAGTAGGAAATATTTGCCCAGTATGACTATGACTGTATGGATTTTATATATGCTATTTTTATGCAGGATAATTTGAGGTTCTTTTTCCCACGGACTAACAAAACACTCTGCTCTCAAATCATGCATTCGTGTAGAGATCAAATGATGAGTATTGCTGGACTTTAAACACTGGTTGATCAGCTTACATCAAATGAGTCTGTGGCATCAGTTTCAGATCCTCTTGTGAATTCCATTCCTCGGTTCAATTATATGTTTACGAGGACTTCAGAAAAAAGACTTTGGAGCCTGTGTTTAAATCTACCCTTCAATAGCTTTAGGCAAACTGGTGGAGCAGTGTGGGCCAACCTGCAACTCTTCTGGCTGTGATCAAACTTTTATTTGCACGCAGAATACTATTTCAGAGGCTATTTATCCATCACCTTTAAATAATACCTTTAGTCTATTTAAGATATTTAAATTCTACACATGTATTGCTTTTGTCAATACTGTTAATCACCGTGTTAGGTCATTGCTTTTCCAGAATAATCAAATATTTGTATCATCATTCACCTAACAAAACCTGTGACAATAACCATTCTTTGAGAATATTAATTTAGAGGCGCTGAGCTTTTTGCTGTTACTGAGAGGGCCTGACCTCATTAACTCTTTGGCTGGAATTCTGCTTCCAGAAATACCTGTTAGGATTACTTCACAGGTTCGTTTTCTAGTTCTTAGATGTCTAATTGCCTAATTTGTAGAAGTGATCAGGTAGTTAGTGTTCTAAGTACCATAAATGGCAACCACAATTATTTCCTCAAGCAAATTTCCAGGAAAAAAAAGGAAGGTCATTTTTCAAAAGCAGATTAGAAATGTGTTTTTAATTGTAGATAAAAGCATCCCCAGCAGCGCTAAAATACAGTTAGAAGTGTCATGCCCAAAGTGGCAAAGGCTTAATTATTATGGACTGATTATTAAACCTAAAAAAAAGTAAAAAAGTTGGGTAAATGACCCAAGATGTGTTTGCCTATTTGTACTTCACTGCGTGGGGTTTCTTGCCTGTATACCTGCGTAAGAGAAATGAAGCCTCCCCTTCCTCTAACTACACGGGGGATGAAGACAGTGAGTCTGGGCCAAATGCTACTCTGAGTTACTCCCTTTCAACTTCTGGACAATTCCAACAGCATCATAGGCTCTGGTCTGACATCCTCAGGTCTTTAACTTCTGCAGATTAAGGGAATAAAAGGCTAATAGCATGCAAGATAGACGTACTGTCACATATGTCAGATACATAGACATACATAGTCAAATATAATCATCCTTCTACAGGATATT
>VZTM01038846.1:47209-60478 GCA_013400555.1 Jacana jacana | reverse complement strand
GAAAGGGGGGGGGGGGGGGTACCCAAATCCTAATATACTTAATAAATCATTGTCGCTTTGCTACTGCATTATACACGATACTTTAAAAAGAACAGCCTTTTCTATTATTTCCTACCTCATTTAGAAAAATAGCTAAAGAAACAAATTAAACTCTATAGCCACATTAAACTCTGCTATAATCAATCATTAATAACTTTTCTATGGAAGTGACTTTTCAACCCTGATCATTTAACATGTGCAAAATTCCTTCCTAGGGAAAAAAAAAAGCAAAAATCACCGAAAAAAGGTACTGAAAACCAGCTACATCTCTATTGGGAGTTTCCTGCATTCATTTCATGACTTACTGCTACTAGTGCATCTATTACTGCTGCTATGATATGATATTTAATACATATAAAGAAAAATTTTAAGAGCCATAAAATGCAGTTACTGCTATGTGAAGAAGGTGATTTGAATCTCAGCAGGTTAAATGAACTTGGCAAGACTTCTCTTGTCTGACCCACAAAAGGCACTTACAAATAGACAAGAGAAACACTTGGAAGCCTGAGGAAAGGGAAACGGTTTTGATGTAAAAGAGCTTGTCATCTTTTAAACACAAAAGCATATTGAAACCCAACCTAAGAGACTAACATATAAACCCCAAAGTTCTGGACTTTAGCTGAACAAACAGCTTTTATTGCTCAGCTTTGCTAACTGCATTCTAGTTCTAAAGAGCCATTTGGGTAGTAATAGCAAACTGACAATTTTACATCAGCACCTCATTACTATTCACAAATCTCCACTGACCACCACAGAAGGCAATGTTAATAAAGGTCAAAATTACCATCTATCTGCATAATCTCCTGTAAGAACCATACTGTAAAGGATCAACCAGTCTAATTGTTTAATGTATTTGTAAAAATCCGATTAAAGTCACAGAAAACCCTTCCACAGATTTTAAATACTTGAGTCAAGCCTGAGAGATGAAGGTACAATAGGTTCTTTATCAAATATTTTAGTTTGATATTAAATTATTTCCATTCCTTTAAAGACTACATTAGCTGACTTATTAAATCAACTAGTTACTCATTTAAAATTACTTCCTCAGCTTGTGGTACTAGGAAATGACCCTTTAACAAGTATTCTTGAAAGTGTATCATTGCTCATTTGCTTGGTAAAGTAAGCTGATGCCTTTTAAAGCAGCATATCAACTTGCAGGTTTTAAAATAAAATCTGAGGCAGCAATTAGCACTATAAGCATACAAACAAACAAAAGCCAGGGTTGTTCAATTCTGATTATCTACCTAACCTTAACTCTTCTCACTAATCCTGCCAAACATTTACCTTTCATATTTGTTTTGTAAAGTGCTACATTATCACTATTTTCCTGAAAGAGATTAGTTGCTGCAAAACTTCCTTTTCCTAAGGACTTCAAGAAAAACCAGCACACATGTCAGTGAACTTAATGGAAAAGTCACAGGGAGCTGAATGCCACATGTAGGACACGCCACATTAAATGCAGCCCCAGCTGCATGCATGGAGAGTGAGATTGTTTGCCAAATCATTAAACATTGCTCTTAGCGTATTCCATACATTTTTTTTTAATATCTCCTGTATACAGAACTTCATATTATTTATTCTGTATGTATTATTCCATCATTTAAGGATTTGATCACATCGTTTTCTATTTAGAAGTACAATATTTTTCTGAGTAAGGACACAGGGATAATTCTTGATAAATGCTGTTGGGCTGTATATGACTTGAGGAGCAAGATGGACTCTTTTTTTTCAGAGAAATACAAAATTGAGTAACTTTGCTACCATCAGGGTACAAAGCAGTGACGTCTTCCTCACAACCTGTGAGCTGAACTTGACGCATGGACAACTCAGTCCCCAGAGCCGAGTACGTTCCTCACGCTGCTGGGAATAAACAGGAGCTGCTGCAGTGATTCTAGATAAAAACTTCAGCTGTCAGTTGAAAGGGAATCAGAAAGGTTGGCCAGCTCTCTTCAAATGATAGCACAGTACTTATTTAGTCAAGCTATTTGAGGATGACATAAAAATCACACAGAGAAAGAGAAAAGAAACCAAATCACCAGGGCGGTTAAAATATTGTCCCTGCTGACGTCTGCCAGAGTTCTAATGAAAGGTAACATTAAAAAAATATGGTTTTAGTATTAAGGTTCACTACTGCAGTGTTTCTACCAGAAAAGTTGTGACTATAATTCTGGTTGTGAGGAAAGGAACATCAGGTGGAGATAAATTTAATTTACCTCAAGTAAACATCTGTGTGTTTTTCAAGTGTTGGGAAGTAGCACATGGTGGAGTTTTGGGGCGTTTGTGGGTTTTTTGGCAAATATATAAACCAGATTTTGAATCTCTCAGGCTTACAAACTTTAGGATTGAAAACTTTTAACTGCAATATTATTTTATTTTCTATACAATTAGCATTTTCTATTTATAAATTTTATTTTCTGCACAATTATATATTTCATATATATATTAATATTTCCAAGAAAATATTTTTCTGCCTTGGAATTTCTTTGGTTTAGAAATATGTGTGCATTTCTGAATATATAGAAGAATGGCTCAAATACAGGCACTTCTAAGGACCACACTAGACACATACTAGTCGACCTGTTCTTTCTCAGATGGCATGCAATTCCCACACATGTTCTCCTTCTCAATTCTCATTCACCATCTCATTCTGATCAAATGAGGTCTGACTGATCCTTACATGAGTCCCCACCACAGCCACTCACAGCCTCCTGAAGTCTCCTTCAAATAAATGGAAGGCATTACTCAGGTGTTACAAAATGACCACAGGTCCCTAAGTATTTCTGTAACTTAGATAAATACACTATTATAATGTACTCATCGGCCACAGAGGTTTTACATATGTAACATCTGAAGAATATTTAACTCAACGAACACTAAAATGCCTTCCCACTAGCCTCTGGAGGTACTCTTCACCAAGGCTAATGGAATAAAACACACATTTAAGAAAGAGAAACAGCTACGAAGAAGCTGGGGTAAAAAAAAAAAAAAAAAAATCAAACCCAAACCGTGAGACTAATCCCAATTTTTTAACCTTTAAACCTCTTGAGTGAATGCGCTTGTCTCCAACCCGAGCTCTACAAGCTGCCAGAAAGTCGGTTTCTTTTTTAGCAGAGATGTTATGGTGCTCAAAATGAAATAGAAGCTACTTACTTGGAGTCTGTGAGTTAAACACTCCCAGCTGCGGGAAGCCCCGACTGGCAGCAGGGCTGCAGCGGCGGAGGTGTGGGTATGGAGGATTCCAGCCTACACCACTCATCACTGTCGTTCGCATTCAGATGTTTCGCATTGCTGCTCGTGTGTAATCATTCCAGGTACAGTTACTGTGAAACTGAGATGAAAATAGCCACCCACAGCACGGCTAAAATATGGGCTCCGGCCGTATAAAGGTGAATGGCTCTGCGACAACAGCAAGCAGGATTTCGGAGCGCTGTAGGTGTGTGCAGCAACAGGGAATGTGAAGAGTATATATATATATGTTGGCACTTACCCATTGACAGCCATAGATTTTTTCAGTACCCTGTAAATGCAAGGGAGGTTCTTTTGCATCCTCTTATTCCTTTCTGACAGGCAAAAACCTCAGCAGACACCTCCTGTTGGAACCTGCGCATTTCCTCACAAAGCTGAAGGATTTGCTCTTTTACCTACGAGGCCCAGGGAAAGCAGTGCCTACTAAGGTAAATATTTCTAAGAACGCTATTCTTACACATCATAGAATCATTTAGGTTGGAAGAGACCCTTGGGATCATCAAGTCCAACCATCAGCCCTACTCTACAAGTTCTCCCCTACACCAGATCCCTCAACACCACATCTAATCTATTCTTAAACACAGTCAGGGATGGTGACTCCACCACCTCCCTGGGCAGCTGATTCCACTGACTGACCACTCTTTCTGTGAAAAACTTTTTCCTAATGTCCAGCCTAAACCTACCCTGCAGATTTATTTAGGTGAAAGAGAACTGGAAAGAGGTGCCAACAGCACCCTGCAGCAGGCTGGAAGACCTGGCCTAGGGTCGAAAGAAAGAAGGAAACCACAAGAGGCAACAGAAGGAAGAGGAATCACACAAGAAGCTTACAATTAGTCCTCTCATTTCTTCATGGTGTGGCTTTATATTTGGACCACGTAGGCTGCTCAAGGGGTGTCTCATCACCTCTCACTTCAACTCATTAGTCCATGAGAAAAAGTGGTTAATCACCTCAATTACAAGTTTACCCTAGTTAGGTAAATATTACCCAAAGGGTCTGAAAATAATCCATGTCCCTGAAAAGATGTCAATACCACTGCAACAACACTAAGAACCCCCTCTGCCAAGTACACTTACCCTTATACAACCCTAATTTTCAAGCACTAGAAGGAACTGTACTGGAGGCAGAGCCGCTAAAAATGCCAAATGTTCAAAGAGGGAAAGATATGGTCCTGAAAACAGTTATAAAGGTTATCCAAGAAATCCAATGAAAATGGTCTGCACAAAAGCCCCTGCTCCCCGAGAAGGGCTGCTCTACCTCTTCTCCTCTCAGCTCATCAAAACAAAAAGAAAACTCACACAAGCCATTTCCTCAGGATGGATAAATTAGGAGTCATCAACCCCTCCCAGTCAGCCCCACTGCCCAGGAAAAGCCCTATCCATCTGTTGTTCTTACTCTGATACCACTTGTCAGAAACCTTTCTGCTGTCTTGGGAGCAACAAACAGAAAATTCCTGTATGAAAACCGGTGCATAGGACTCCATTACCAAGCCATAGCTGGGCACAGAGGATGTAATTATTAAAACTCCAGGAAGCGGAGAGTCCCTGTCCAAACTTTGAAATGTTAGGAAAAAGAAAAAAAAAAAAGAGACAAATCCTAGGGGAAATATTTCTGAGAAACTAAGAAATAGCACCCGTGGGAAACTAAAGGGGAAAGGAAATTTGGGAAGCATTTAAGGCTAGAATGACTGGCCCACACAGAAACCCCTCCTGTCGTTATCAGAAGAGGGAAATGAGTGTAAGACAAAAACGTCTGAAGAACGCAAAGATAATTAAGTAAGGCCTACCATAACTCATCAACTTTATTAACATATCCATAACCATGAATCTGTTATGGGCAGGAACTGAAGAATGAATGTGGAGAGAAGAAAGCTCCACCAGGATACGCTGCACATTTAACAAAGTCTCCATAACTTGCCACCCCTTTCCAGGTGCTTTTTGGTAAAGAAACCCAAGGAAAGGGGAGGAGAAGATCATTGCCGCAGGGAGATAAGGTGGTTGTAGGGTGGCAGTTACCAGTCTGAAGTGAACCAGGGCCAGGAAGTCTGCACAGAGCCTCAAATGAAGGCCAAAGCACAGACATGGACAGATGTCCATCTCTGTTAGCAGCCATAAATATAAATAGCAGACATAAATAACACGCTCCCAGAGCTGCTGTGATCTGTAGGCTTTCCCAGCAACATGCTCTGGGAAGAAGAATGAGGACTACAAGGTTACAAACACAAAAGAATGGCCATGAGAAATGACTTGGTTGTTATTGACTCAGTCCTGCATCTATTGTCTTGCTAACACTAACAGCTCTAATGTACAGGGGGATGATCTACCCACTTGGTGGGAGATGTAAGGCAGACATTCCCAAACCTTGAGGAGTGTCATGACTCCTTCAGGTGGGGTGTATGACCTTGATGGCAACTAAGCAGCAGAAATGAAAGAAAAGCCATAAATCCAAAAGTGAAGCTGGAAGTAGAAAACATCATCAAAAATATTTGGGACCTTCTGGCATCAAAAGCAACATTATTCCTGGTAGAATCCTTTCACCGTGTCACTCCAACAGTGAATGAGATGAAATCCACCAGAAAGGTTTGCTGCTGACAATCGGAGAAAGCTTTTCCAAGAAACTCATCACAACTGCTGGCTACACATGGATCACACTCGCAACAAAGTCTTTGAGGAACCAATAGCATCTTTTTCAATAATAGTTATGTTTTGGGGGGTTGTGTTGTTTTGAAACAGGACACAAGTCAGGAGTTAACCTGTTTCTGACAAACACTGCAGCTTTAAATAGCAACTTGAGAATTTCTAATGGAGATGTGAAAAATTCATTTCTGACAGATTCAGGTAACTTTACTGCCTCCAAATAATGCTATCACCTTACGTCCAAAAAAAGAAAAACAAAAAGATTAGTAAAACTGCAAGTAGGGAATAAACAGATTGAGCAGATGAACTCTTAAAAAACAAAGAGACTGTTTCCCTGCAACTATTTCCAGAAATTAAAACAAACAAACAAACAAACAAAACCACAAACAACAAACAACAAGAAAGCAAACAAAAACTTTCCCTCAAACCTGATTTTTGTTGGATGTTCACACAGTGCTGTCACAAACCAGAGATAGAAGAATTTTCTTCATGATTTTTGGCCCAGAAGCAATGTTCAGAAAAGCCTAGTGGTATTGAACACATTCATTGCTTCTTGATAAGACACCTCTAGGACACTGGACATTACATTCAAACTGCTGTTAACCTTGTGCTTCTCTTCCCTTCTCAGTACAGTGAAAAATAAATATTCTCAGGTTAATATATGAAATCTTTTTTGTTCCTTTGGAAAACGCTTAATTTGTCAAAGTGATAAAAATAAGCTTCAGATAACTACAGATCAAACTAATAAAACTAACCCCTCATGGCTCCTACCTGCTGCACCATCAATCAGAGTAACCACTGCCCATGAATCTTTGTCAGGGGAAGCTCAGACTTGCAAACTCTCACTTTGACAGGAGACGTGGGTGCCACAGGAGTCACAGCACAGAGACAAGGCAGGTCAGCTCTGGGGACTGGGTAGCAACACAGCCTGCAAGGGAAGTGTTTGCCTGATGGGGTCTGTTTCTGAGCGAGGACCTCTCCAAGCAGCTCAGTGACCACTGCAGCTTCTCCTCTTGCCTAGCAGCAGCTATCTGAAGCAGCTGGGTGGTAAATCTGTTGGTGGGTGATAGCTGGCAAGTGAGGCCAGAGTGGAGGAGAGAAGCTGTCGCCAATTGGGATCCCAGAGCCAACAGTGCCTTGATTGCACCCCCAACAGTTCCTGGATCTCCAAACTTGGTGTCTAACCACACCAATTCCTACTCTCCTGAAGCAACAAATACCTTCCTTTGCCTTGCATAACTGACACAGATGTGCAGCCTGTCTTTGGATGGGACAGGCAAGTGCAGCGATAGAGGAACAAGAATACCATAAGGTGTCTAGTACCTCTCTGTCTGGTCATGTTACAGGCACAGATCCTTGCTTTCTATTTTTCCCACTTTCCTAAGCCCTGAGGAACAGGATATCTTGGATAGATTTTAGGTTCCCCAGCTCTGCTCTCCTACATGGCACAGAAGAAACACAGATGAAATTGCCTTTCACCTTTGTTGCATGATTTCAGATAAAGAGCAGCAGATTCTTCGTACAAGGGTTAAAAATCCACTTAATAATGGGGAAAAATCTCTTCCTCCTAGAAGCAAAGAGCACATGTAGTGCTGGGATGCCATCTGACTCCCACCAAGACCTTCCAGAACCAGAGTTCTCTGTCATCGACACTTCACTTACTACTGAGCATTGTGAGCAGCTAAAGCTGGGGCAGCTCTGCTATTCATTCCAGGCTTGATCTGCCACAGAAGAAAACCTATAAGTAGTCAGAACTCAAATACCTGCTGTTTCACTACTAAAAATCAGGAAGAGCACCAGGAAAACTGATCAGCTCCACAAAAAATCACTCTATCTGTGGCAAAAGGAGCTGCCCTAGCATGCTCTGGCCATTCTCAAGTCCTTTTTCTCCTTCCTCTGAGAAAAAGAGGGACTGACAGCAAAGCTAACATGCTGATGACAGGCCTGTGCCTGATGGGGAGGAACCCAGCACACAGCTGTTCTCCTTTTATGCACCAGAAAGGCATTATGTTGACCAGGTTTAATATTTTCCCGAATACTTTCATAAAAACCTAACGGAAGATCCTTTAACCTAATGCATATCCAATGGATCAACTGAGAATTTGTGCATAAATTGGGCCCTATTATCAACTAACTCACCTGGATGACATCTCAGTCATTAAAAGATTAAAAATACAACGGGCTTAAGTACATTGACTGGTATAGCATACAAACACCAAAAAATTGGTTTGGAAGGTGCCTAGAGCTTATCTAGTCTGACCTCCTACCCAAAGCTGGGCTAACTCTTAAACTGGATGTTAGATCTGAGCTTCCTCTGGCTGACCTTTGGAAATCTTCATGGAAAGAGTTCCCCAGCCTCTCTGCAGAGTGTGTCCCTTGTTCATCCTCTTCCACTGTGGAATTCTTTTCCTTGCTCCATGGGAATTTCCCCTTGTTCAAACTTGTGGCCATTGCCCCTTGTCTCCTTACATCATTAGACAGCTGGCAAAATGCCACAGCCTCAGTAGACTTGGGCAAGTGGGGGAGAACTTAGTTCTGTTTGTCTTTGGACTTAGCTGATGCACAAATGACACTCACCGTTCCCTTGTATCCTCCAACACCTCCACTCCCCATGGCCTGACTGTACAGAGCCCATGCCTCTCAGCAGACTTTGAATGGGAAGTACTGATGCGGATAAAGGCGAGCTACTTACACACAGGTGAGGGATGTAATTGCCTATCCCATTTTTCCATGTGTCTTAAGAATAATTCTTTTTCAAGGTTTTGACAAACATAATGTATTGATGCTCTATTTATACTGCAGATTGTTAACTGGAAGAGGTTACAAGCAATTTGCACATGGAGTTGGGGAGACAAATCTGTCATGAAGAATTAAAAATTACAATAATATTTAACTTTGGAAAATAGGTACCGAAATGCTCTTTAAGCAATATTTGCGTTTTCTCATTGAAATGAATGCTTTAGCTACACAAGCAACAACCACAGATCTGAAATAAGGAGATGCCTTGCACTTGGTAGCTAGTAGCTAGTTCATGAAAGCGTTGTGACCTCCTCAATGGAAGAATGCTTTTACTTTCATTAAAGATACATATTATATCCCCAGTAAAAACAACCCGAAAGATATCAAACACCAGAAAAAATACATTGAAATAACATTAAGGATCTAATATAAATCCACAAAAGCCAGGAAATTCAGAGATAAAGACAGACTTTCAGACGAGGGAAAAGTTTCCAATATATTAAACTGGAGCATAAATTCACTTCCTCTTCACATGTTTGCCATCAAGTCATTCCAGACCAGACGCAGGGGGTAAGTTCCTCCCTGGGGTAACTCAAGTGCCTTCAGCGTACTGCACCAAGAATCAATTTGGCCCTACAGAACTGTGTCTTAATACTCTCTCTATTTCTGATAATTACCAAAGATATTTGAGTTTAAACAGCAACTTCCTCTCTTACAGCTCATTTTCCCATCGTTCAGAGACTGCCATAAAACTGAATTTGTGAGACTGCAATAGTTTCCATGATTACAGACTATGAAGTCAATTGTGGGGTTATGACTTCATTGACAGAACGATTAGAAGGGGAACCTCTGTGCAGTGGAGAAGAAAATCCACACTCAAATACAAATATATCTGAGATTAGCAAAGACAACACTGCACCTCACCGGGCACAGACGTTTCCATCTGCATAAATAACATTCTCCACTTTTCACTCCAGCCAAGTATGAAAATGCCCCTTAAAAATTTCTCTTTCATTCATAAGTCATTCGTGGTGCTGATGTGTTGCCACCCAAACTCAGCCTTGGTGCTAGTGCTGCGTGGGCCAAGCTTGATGTCAGCAGCAGTTTAAATCATCCGCTGTGGGTCCCATGCTTTGCTGCACTTTCTGGAAGTGTAAAATCAAACGCACAGCTTAAGACAGGATATGAAGGGAATGAAGTGATTTTGAACTGCTTTCAGACTTCCCATGATTCTGTCCACGTCCTCAAGTTGACATGGCTGTCGGCTCTGAGACCTGGCTATTCCCTCCCTGACAGAGCAAGAAAACCATAAAAATCAGTCACTAGAAGATCCCCAGGCATCTGCCTGAACAATAGGATCCAGAAAAGGAATGTGACAAGGAAAACTGGAAGGAGGGGAGATGCAACCTCCTGACTGGCATCTTTCCAAAGCCAGCCCAGGTACATAAGACAACGACCCTGAGGCTTGAGATACGGAGCAAAACTGCTGACAACAAAAGAGCTTCCTGCATCACTTCTGCTTCCAAAACAGGAAAGATTATTTTCCCTTTCAATTTCGCAGACTAAAAGAGGCAGAGGGGCTATGGCTGACCCCACACAGCCATGTAAAATGGAGAACTTGGGAACTCTCTCACTCTACTCTGGAAATTAATATCAGCACATGGGACACAACTGACCTGACATCTGGTGAAGTCAGACTCAACCCAAGAACCCAGGAGTGACAATTCCCCTTTGCTCCAAGTCTTACGGAGTCTTGGGTTCTGTGTTCATTTTTTTCCCCCATCTTTTACTCCTTGCTGTGAGACCTTCTCAAAGGTTACCTGAAATTTCTCATATTTAGTCCTGTACCAGAAGTTTATTTTGTTGCGTAGCTTCCAGATAAATCCAGTCAGACATTTTTTAATTAAGTAAGTGCCCTTTTCATTTTTTCATCTGCCTTATCATGCTCAGATTACTCAAAATGAGAACTTTTTCAAAGCTTCTACCCATGACATTTATGTAGCCCTGAATGAGGAGAGTAGGCAAGCTAAGTATTCAAACATCTACCTGGAGAAGACAGACAAACTGAGGATGGAGGCAGCCACAGTTCACTCCTGCCTCTATACTTGTGCAGAGTGTCTGGAATGCTCACATTGCAAAAGTGCAAAGGAAGGATAGAATCCCTCCCCTGGCTTTTTACAATAAGGTCATTAAATACTTTTATGAAAACTAACAAGTCAACAAAGAAATGAGGAAGTTAGATAAATCAATGAGAGTTCTGCCTCCTAGTTATTACATGCTCAAGATAATGGCTTTTGGGGGCGTAAAGAAGGGTGTACAGAACATTTCAATGTACAAAGTTTGCTCTGGGACATTACTTAATTAACTATTTGAAATTTTAAGCATGCAAAGTAGACCACAATGATTTATAATTACGCAAAAAAGATCATGATGGCTCTAACCTCTACCTTAAATAGCTTTCTTAGTGATTTGGAGGGATTGGATTAATAAACTCTTTCTTGGAAACCAATGGCATCTGGTTTGCCTTCAGAGGCTTTGAGATCTTCTACTTCCTGAAATGAGCAATGAAAAAGATGAAGTAGCTTCTGCTTGGAGCAAAATTATTATTAAGCATATAATTTTGAAATGTTCATGTGTGAGCTTCAACTATAACATAATTTCTCTTTGTTGCTCTCTGTGCCTTTATCTAAGGAATTTTGATCTAGTTTAAACAAAAAGTATGATGCACGTAACGTTCTCTCTCAAGACATGCTGCAGATAAAGGGCAAATTTCTTCCCTTACTCAAAACCATGATCACTGGCTTTTTGTTAGCATAACTAAGAAAGGGTTTCCAGATTATATATCACCATTTTCAAGTATTTGTAGAGAAAATCCTAACTCCAACCAAGCCAGGTGGAGTCTTGCTACTGAATTAATTTCAAAGCAGCCACTACTTTGGAGAAACTTGCATTAAAAAGAATTTGTTTCAGTGAGAAATATACCCTCTGTATGTATCTACCTATGACCACAGCTGAGCAAATCCTTAATGAAAGTAATGAAAGCTATATACATGGAAAAAGCAAGATCATTCAGACATTTTCAAAGCCATGCCTTAGTATATCTTCAAAAAATTTGCTTAAAATTGAAGTACAGAGACATCTATATTCCACTAAATAGTCGACTAAAATGATTAAACAAGAAAAAACTTCTACTTTTAAGAAGTAATGCTGTTTATATGGCATACAAGTTGCTTTATAATTAAAACTCATCAATAAAAATCTTGCCTGTATCTCTGTACAGGTCTAGCCCACTCATGCAGTGACTGCTCAAAACTTACTGATGTAAATAACAAATTTATCATATTGACAGATCAGTTCAAATACTATTCTTGCTGTGTGAGTGTCACCATGAAGTTATGGTTCATCTGGTGCCTAACTTGAACGTGTCTAGATCTTCTTCCCCAAATGGCCTGAGTTTTGAGTAAACATAGCTATTTGCACCATCTATAGAGCTTGTAACCAACCAGTAGACACAGCTGTACATCGCATTAGTGCCAGATGGAGAAGGGCTGAAATCCAGGCAAAGGATTTCAACAGGAGTCTGGCCACTGACTTCAACAAGCCCAAGATTCTATCATGCATCTCCTGGCTGCATCTTCAATCTACTTGACAAGAGGCACCATGTGTCACTGACAGACCGTTTGTCCATCTATCTCAATCAGACTTATGCATAAAGCTTGATAGAACAATTGTTGCATGCTTGAACAGTCGTCCCTGACTTGAATGGGAAGTTTGCAAAAGAAGCACCTTAAAAATTGCATACAACTCTGCCTCCTCCAACTAGGCTGTGAATGTTAATGAATGTTAATGAACACAAGAGCACATGCCATGGCAGAGATAGCCTTGTTTCCTCTACATTTTTAATATTATGATCCAAGTACTGTATGTACTTTGTCAATGTGTTGTGTAAGCTGTTTTTTCAAGACATAAACAGACAGTTGTCTGTGGAAGGAGAGTCCCCAAGCAGATTTCTCAAGGCGTTTAGCATCATTAACAGGAAACAATGCAGGAGGAGCAGCCAGAGCATGAATAAGTTCTCTGTGAATAATAAGGAAACCCCAAGAACACGTTAACACAATGCAACTTCGAGAAGATCATACTAGTGAAACTCACATATGTGCTTGTATTAACGTCTTGTAAAAGGCCCCAGTTGCTGTCTATTAGGATAATTGATATAACAGTCAAAATGGACTAGGATAATATATTGGTAAAGTCACAATTTCTGCTGTATACAGGAACTACAAGTCTGACTGTTTTTTAAGCTCCCAGCAGTTACTCTAAACAGACAGGATGTAAAAATCCTAAATCTTGCCAATTCACTGATAATCTTAAAGGCTCCAAAACAGAAACTGTCACTACTGGTAAATCACTTTTAATCAAAGCAAACCAACCTCTGTGGACCAGACTCCATTCTCATTGACACTGATCCAGATACACAAGTAATACATTACTTAGAATCATAGAATCATTTTGGTTGAAAGACACCCTTGGGATCATCAAGTCCAACCATCAGCCCTGCTCTACAAAGTTCTCCCCTACACCATATCCCTCAACTTCAAATGCAATTTATCA
>VZTM01038846.1:0-25475 GCA_013400555.1 Jacana jacana | reverse complement strand
TACGGCGCGGGCGGCGGCGAGCTCGGCGGCGGCGGGAAGGGCGGCCGGCTGGGTGAGGTGCGGGAGGTGGGGGGGTGCGAGCCGGCAACCGGTCGGAGCTTTCCTGCCTGGACGATGACGGGGACCGACCTCTGGTGAAGAGCCCTGCCGCGACATTGTTCCCATGAGCACGGCTGGGCTGCGATCTGCAATTTTTCCCAAACTCCTTAAGCAGGGTGTCGCGCACAGCCTTAGAGTCATGGAATGATTCGAGTTGGAAGGGACCGTAAAGATCATCAAGTTCCACCCCCCCTGCCATGGGCAGGGACACCTCCCGCTAGACCAGGTTGTTCAAAGCCCCATCCAGCCTGGCCTTGCACACTTCCAGGGATGGGACATCCACAACTTCTCTGTCTCACCACCCTCACAGGAAAATTTCTTCCTAGTATCTGATTTAAATCTTCCCTGTCTTTCAGTTTAAAACCTTTACAAGTATCACTACATTCCCTAATAGAGAGTCCTACCCCATCTTTCCTTCAGGCCCCCTCTCTCTCCTCTGGTGTCTGGTCCTTTCCTGTGCAAACCATGGCTACGAGCCCCTCTGCTGTGGTGCAAGCAGAGGGACGGAAATGCGAGGGAGAATCCCGACGTCGGTGTGTCCCCCAGAGGCAATGCTGACACCTGGGCTCCCTGTGCGGCTTTGGCATTTCCCTCAGTCCCACACCTCCTTGAAGGTCTTGGACTTAGTCTGTCTCCTTACATCCTTCATCCCCGACTCAGGGGTGGACAGACAGGAGAGAGCCCTCAGGAGGAAATACAGTTTTACATTATGGCATCTAATGCTGAAAAGGGTAGAGGTACTGCGGCTACACTTCTCACGCTGGCTATCTAGATACATCCAGTTGTCTTGATACCTTATAAATTCTTAGCTGTCAATAGACAAATAAATAAACATAATCAGGCAAAAAGTTACCCAATCAAACAGATGCAATCATGCCCGAGCAAGGACTGTGCCTGGGAGACAGCTGAGTTATTTTCTGTGGAATAGGAAAAGTACACTGCAGACAGATGGGCTAAAGAAAGAGTAATCCTAGAACACTTCTTAAGGCTGAAAATGTTCCCAAAGTGTTCTTAATCCAATCACAAGCCTCCCAAAGCCTGCTTCCCTCCCATCCCCAAAAGCAAGCAGCTACGGACGATGGACACAGTCCACCTGTTAAATCTCATAGCTATCAGAAAAGTCTTGTAGTCCCCACTATACTTTGTAAAATATCCAGTTCCCATCACACCATGAAGAAATCCACATCCATTGAGTACATCAAAAGATCAAGCTGCTGTATGCGATCAGGATTCCAGGCGGAGATTGTAAAGTCGATAGTTTAAAGTGTAGCAGCAAATAACTTTTATAACATCCATTAATCTCTTTGAAGCATATTCATGTATCCATTTCTCTGGAAGAAAGTGGTACATGCAACCGCTAAAAGCCTGTAGCTCCAAATCTGCCGTCTCCACAGCTTCATCCTATACGGGCTATTAATAGTTCCATTAGTCTTCCCTTGAGGAGTTCTAGTAACAATACCAGAGTCCAAAGATTTTTTACATACAGCGCTAAGCAAATATTCTTCACACAGGAGCAGTGTTCCTAAACTGGCTGTTTGAAAGCTGTCCTGGACAAGAAAGGTCTTAGCTCTTGCACTGTGCTCAGCACAACAGAGCTTGGGTTTTTCTAGGGATGTCTGGGTACAGATTCGCTGTCATTACAAGAATTAGCATCAGAGATCTAAACAACTATGGGTCTATCATTTATTTGAAACTGTCTTGATTCCTTCCTTAACCAAAAGTTCTTAGATTATAAACCAGTATGGTATTCCTGATGGGAGCTCTGGGGATACAAGCTTGTCTAGACTAATCAAAAAACTCGTTCTTATATAATTTATATCCAGAGAACCTTAACACAGGTAAGCAACAAGACATCTAGAACCCAGAAAGCTTGACTTCCTCAAGTGGCTGGTGGAAAGCGAGAAGCCAGAAACAGCTCTTGGTTTGGTTCCAGATTCCTTCCCAAAAGAGATGTGGTAACTGTTCCTTCCACTGTTCCAGTCCATCTTCTGACAGTACAGGGTTTGCTCCATCCAGTGCAAACACCAGTGAATACAACTGTGTAATTCATTGCAGAGAATACTGCAAAGTTACTGGAGTAGAGCTGACCTACTTTCCAGCAGCTTTGGTTTGAGATTTAAGATTTGCTCTATCAACAAAAGAATTAATTGTTGGGATTTGTTGGTTTTTTTTGCCCCCCCCCTCCTTTTTTTTTTTTTTTCTGGAAGCATGCCTAATAGGGTAGGAAATTCATAAACATAAAATAAGGCCTGGTTTCCACTCTCTGTGAGCCTACAAACTCAGGAAATTTCCAAAGAAGTTAGAGGAACTTCCTACAAGATTAAGAAGAGAATGAAAAATGGGATGGAGATTTTGCTACCTGACCCAGCACACTTAGAAAGGGGACGTTTGTTATTCTGTAGTCAGTGTGATGGCTTGTAGAGGGTTAATTTTCCTCTGTTGCCAGGGGGTTTCTTTTTTAACTGTGTACTCTAATAGCACTAATAATATTTTGCATCAGAACACAGAACTCCAGGTTGCAGCAAAGTACCTTTGAGAAAGACAGAAAATTAGGCATTAAATAGGCCTTTGAGGTTATAAATAGAAACAAGGATTCCCCTTCCCTTGTTCATTTCTTCATCTACCTCCTTCTTCAAAAGCCTGTGGCTGCAGAAGAACCATACTCTGTAGATAACAGGTTCATGCTGTGCCCCATGATGGGGGGAGACGTCACCTATAAATAGCAACCTAACACAACCCAAGCTAACTATAAGTAACTCCTACCTGTGGAAGTCTGGGAGCTCAGATGGTCTCAACCGGTGTTGCACTACATGAGGAGAGAACATTTTACTTTTTGTTCCAAGCTGCTACGTTTCCTTCAAGGTCTGCAGCACACTCTGTGTGACAGGCAGCATGTCACTGACTCTGCAGCGCTTGCTCGTTGTGTATGCAAGAGTAGAGAGATTCAGGGTGCTCCTCCATTCTGCTCAAGGGTGGGGTGTTTTCTCTACCCTGGTTCTCATGGAGTGCAAGCTACTCAAAAGGGATAGTGATAAGGCAAGTTTAACGCCCTATCTCAGAAGAAGGTTTGACTTTGAAAGTGGTCTCTGACCAGGGATGGGAAAGCAGAAGAACTTCTCTACCTGTTTCCACAGTTCTTCAAGGAGCTTGCAGCGCTGCACTGCCTCAGATAGCTCATTAGAGGAACATTCTTGGCCTGCCAGTGCCAGAGACTACCTTGTCTGTAAGGGTCGTATATTGGTTGGGTATTTCACTTCTCTAGCCAAGCACAGCAGACAAAGATATTTACATGGTTAAAGGCTGCAATGGGTACTCAAGGAGCTGGGAATCCTGATAGTCTGTTTCTAGAAAACCAATCCTCCCAGCAGAAGTACATTTTGTAAATACTGTCCCTATTTGTGGGAAAAGTTAACTTTTGTTTTCCCTGGTCCTTTTTCCATGGACTCCCTCTGATTTTTGAGAGGGCAGGAGAAGAGCAGGCATAGGAACTTTGAGTGCACCTATCACACGGACCAGGGTTCCGCTCTTCCACTCATTTCTTTTCATCTGACTGGTGGAACCAACAGCGGCTGCTGCTTCATAATCAGCAATCTGCAGGTGGCTGGGAGAATGCTTTAGGGAAGCATGACTGCGGCTGACAAACAAGGCCCAGAAAAGAACATTAAGGCTCACTCTCAGGCCTTGTCTGCACCGGGGAATTTTCTTCCCTCCTCCAAATTCCCACCATTGCTAATATGAATGCAGCTGCACAATTGTTGGGGATGTTGGGAGTCATAATATATGAGTTTTCATCTCGTCAGCCATTTGCAGCACTGTGTCAATTAACCCTCCTCAGAGCAGGGTTAACTGATACAGTGCTGAAAACGGCTGCTGGAGCCGAAAGCTGTCTATACTAAGGCTCCCATTGTTGCTAACCCTGGTGCAGCTGCAGTGGAATCAGCCCATGTGGGATTATTTTGGTAACAATTCTCCAACCTAAAACCAGTCTAAAAATGCAACATAGCCACCTTATGGTCCAAACCGTGCATCTGCTGCACCTCAACAGCTATGCACCTAGGTTATCATCCGTCACCATGAGATCTTTCTTACAGTCCTTTCAGTCCAGAGGGTACTTTTGTATTTCTGAAGAAAATACTCAGTAGACTTCATCTCAGCAAACTTTTGTTCCTGTCACCTCCACAGGACTGTCTCTGCTCTTTAGTTCTCACTAGCCCTGTACCTGAAGGCTATGTGGAGGAAGAGCGGATAGTCTGGTAGTGTCTTTTCACCAACTCATACATTCATTAATTCAAAACAAAATTTGCCCTTTCACTTAGGGAAACTTTGTAATTTGTTTTAAACTTCTTAATGCAGGTTCTTTAGTTTATGGCTGGAGATTCTTGTTCACCGTCGCCTTTTTTTTTTGCCTTTTTTAATATTAACAGGCAAGGCCTTATTTATGCAGAGCAACACTGTGAAGACTCAAGCTGTTTTCTGATGGAGCAAAGTTCTATTCTGAATGAGCAGAGGTTGGGAGAATCAGTTCCACTTGTTTCCATGTGCTTTAGGAAGCAGTTATGAAACAGGCTGTGGAAACGGGTGTTTCCCCCCTGCCGAGTAAGACTAATACTTCTAAAAAGTCCCTCTCTATCCTTCTCCTACAGCCGTGTCCAACAGTAACGAAAACAAGGAAGCATTGTTTTCCATTTGTTATACTTTTAGACAACTACTTATCGGACAGATGCCGGCACTGCATCTTAAGTGCAGTTTGCAAGTGTGAAAATGTTGAAGCCCAGGCTCAGCAAAAACTTAAGTGAAAAGCTCTAGCTCACCAAAGCCTTTGATTAATGACAAGCAGGTTTTCATTCATGCATGGCATTTTATGTAAATGCAGAACACAGCTATATGCAGAATGGTGGGCAACTACATATGCCTATAGGTACCTACAGAGACTTGCCATACCCACCCAAGAACATGATGAAGCTTTCCACAGCTTCTCAGCTGAGGAGGTGAGCTGTAGAGCCCAGCTCAGGGTACAGAGATGGTAAGCAAAAATGGATTAGGCAGCAGCTTGGATACAGCTGGGTGGTTTGAGAAAGGGCAAAGGAACTGGCTTGCTCTTCCTTCATCTCCGATACTGCTACGGTGGCTGTTTCTCCCACTTTGGACAACGTGAGGGACTGGGCAGAGCAATGGAGCTGCCTGCGAAGCAGGTGCAACAGTAATCTGGGGAAGGAAGGAGCAGCAAGGTCGCAACCACCCCTTCAGCTCAGACTGAGCCCTGGGGATGCATGACAATGTTCTCAAGTCACAGTTGTCACAAGGAGCCTGCCTCTTGTTAAATGTATTTATATGTTTGCTTAAATGGTCTGCATTAATCTCCTGAAAGGTTCTTACAAAAATGCTAAAAACCTCCCATCCCAAGTCCCAGTAGAACTGGATTTCTCCTCTCCCTAGCCCCTTTTCCCTTCAATATTAGGCTCAGTATCTTGCATATGTTTTTATATGAAACTCTGTGATTAAAAGTACTTAAGACTGGCTCATTTTTCTCTGCAATGAGTTCAGTTATTTCCTTTTTATACCTTCCAGAATTTACTATACCATATCTAAATATTGGCTGCAGTCCACATGTTTTAGATCATTCTCTATAATGGTCCTGTTGTTATAGAATCCTTTGTGTGTGTGTGAGAAAGAGAGAACATGCATATGTGTTGGAAGCGAGGCAGGGTGCATATAACTGTTTGGAAAGAGAAATCAGGGTGTATTAATTCCATAAGTGATTTCTGAGCTGATAACATAGAAGTGATAAAAACAGTGAGCGGTGAAATTATAGACCTCCAGTGCATTACCTTGTATGTGTGTTAAACAATACTTCTGATGCCAACATGTTACTCTACTACGTATATTCTACCAATAAAATGACTCATTCACCTTTCATTGCTATATAATTTTAAAGATCAGATTTATTGTTGTCACATTTCCTTGTTTTTACTTATGTTCTGAGTGTAGATCCTTTGACCTAAGTCATCCAGTGTGTTAGTCGATGGTAAGTTACACGGCAAGGAAACTAAGGCAGCAGCTGAAAGTCCGTACTCATTGCCCGCTGAAGACCGTACAGAGAATGTGCACGCACAGGGTAAGTTAGTGATCTAGGGGAAAGCAAGATTTGATGCTTCATTTGACAAATCATAAGCTTTAACCAAAACAAACAAGAAGTTTTACTCGGTATCATCATGTATGGGTAGAGCTCATGAAGATTTAACTGAGAGATGCCTCTCTACTCCCAGGACAAAATGAAGTGAGTAGCCCTGTCGCAGTGCACACCTTTGACTCTTGCGTGTCACTCCACACACAGAGGGTACATTTAAGTGGCAAACGGACAGCATCAATCTACCACACGTTCATTGCTTTCATGGACTGATTTGGTGCACAGCAAGTGTGACTTAGCTCACAGCACAACAGATAAACCAATTCACATGCACAGCAGGCTGAGCGTCCTCCCTGTTTCAGGTATGCAGTCACAATTGCTTGGCAAATTTGCTCCCAATTTTATTTTTAGCTTCTCCTTGAGGACAAGTCCTAAAACAGGGATTTAGTTTGCTAGGGATGTAAATACAGACCACTTTCCCATGCGGAGAAGTTCTCAACCACCCAGAACAGAACAGATGCAAAAACCCCTGCACTAACAATTCCACTCATGTCCCACCCTGTAGGGCGCTGAGTTGGGGATTAGGCAGTTCAGAGGGCTGAGTGGATGTCATTTTGTGCTGGAATGAATTTCACCCAAAGAGAGTATACTTCGTTTCTCTAATTCTTTTTTCCCCACAAGCTAAGATAAATTTCTGCTTTGGTCCATTAACAATACTTGTATTTTTAATCAGAATTATTTTGTACTATATTTTCTTTGGAAATAACAGTAATACAGTTTATGTGAAATGCAAACAAATGAGGGAACGATTTTTACCTAAATGTATGAATAGCATTTTGCAATTTGTCATTGTGATATATTTATCTTTTGAACTTTAAGTGAGCTCAGCTGAAAAAAATGCTTCTCTTCAGCACATGACTGGAAAATATATTACACCAGAGAAGTATATTGCTGTTTCAGTTTAGAAATTAGTGGCTAAATATAATTTTCCACTATACTTACTTTCACAAAGTATGTAGTAAATTATTTACATTACAGTAAATTCTTAGTACATATTCCAAAAGGTGTTAAAATCAGCATTCTTGCTCAAATTAATGGGTATTTTGTGAATGTCCAATAAAACCAAATCCTTAAGATCTTTTGTGCCTGCTGAATCCTTAAAACCACTGTCATATGGCTAGAACAAAACAAATTTGTCAACAAAATGAGCCCTGGGGGAGGGACAAGAAACTAGGAGCAGAAAGATACAGACTGGCCAGTGAAGTAATGGCAGCTTACAGCAGCCAAGAGTTTGGAACTGCTGTCTGTTTGTCTTACACCCGTCCCCTTCTAGTGGCACAATGTATGCTCGTTAGCACACATAGTCTTTCTAATTAAAGCTTCACACAGATTGGTGCCTGTGGTTTCCAGCTGGGCATGCAGCACCACTGACTCTACCCGGTTCCACCAGCAGTTCCATGCCAGAGCCCCATGCCACAGGCTCCCTGGCAGCCCTGGCTTCTCCACAGGCCTGCACAGGTACCTCGCTCCCTGTTTCCCAGCAAACAGGGCGGCCAGGAGAAGGCTGCTGCCACGGCAGCCACATCCTTCAGCCTGCGCCTCGCTCTCCCTCCTTTCCCCTGGCCAGCTTGGGAACAGGGAGGAGGGCTGGCTGCAAGCTGGACACGCTCTCTTCCGGCAATGGCAGCTGCTCCCAGCCGCCATTTTGCCCAGGGGTCATTTGCCTGTCACATCCCAGACATGTAACCCTCATGCGATGGGAGAGCAGCCAAGCAGCCATCAGGAAAGGCTGGGGCCGGGTGGGAGCTGCGGCGGCTGCCAGAACAATTCATCTGACGCACAGCCCGTTCCTTACGCGCTCCAGAGCTGTACCCGGGGAAGAAGGCTGCTGGGAACAGGCCCTGATAAATGGCCCTGTCTCCCACGAAAGCAGGCGCTCCATAGGACGAGCACCTGTTTCCTACAGCATACAGCCCTCGCGTTTCCCAACTCTTCCGTTCCTTTGATAACGGCATCGTGGTTTGTCGATTTTTCCTATGTGTGTGTATGGAAGTAGGAAGGAGGGTCCGGGGCTTACAGCTCCAGTTGGGAGCTGAGGAAAGGGAGATTCCTCCTTTCCCAGAGCCGGGCGTTCCTTCCCCTCTGACCTTGGGCACGCCGCAGACACCCAGCACCTCAGAGGTGTTGGAATTCCTACCTCCCACCGAGCTGAGCAAGAACGGAAAGCCTGAGCCCTTTCAGGAAAAGGCAGACGTTGAGTATTCCCTGCCTTCCAGGGCTGTTATGAAGATGAAGACATTTCTGGCCTCCAGAAAGCAGGGTGATGGCAGTCATTCAGACGCCACGTGCGCGGGAGACAGAGTGGGGCAAACGCTGAGGAAAAGCTGCACGGTTACCTCAGGCAAAGGAACGTCTTCAAACGCTTTTTAGTTGTGACTCAGAATTAGTAAAAAAGAAGTTTAAACAAATCTTCATTCTTAAAGTTCTGTCTGAAAATAGTCCTAACCTTTTTTTTTTTTTTTTGAATAATGATATTAGTAAGAGTCCGTTATATAATCACAAGAAAATTCAACCTCTCCAGGGCGTGATCTTAGCTCTGTAATTAACTGGGGTGGTTAAAAAGTACAAAGTGAACCCGAAGCAAAATTTGTACCAGAACCACACCTCGTTATGGTTTGCTGCCTAAGTCTGTCATAAATAGAGATGTTTATTACACATCTGCCATTTAAGGTACACATTACATGCAGTGTTCTATTTTATTTAGATTTAAAAATTTAAAAACACACGATGACAAGCTGTGTTACTATTAACACATGCCTCAGGGAGCGGGGGTGTGCATTCACATTGGGCCTTAGGTTAGATTACAATTCAGCCACTCCAGAGTTACAAATCGTTTACAGAAGTATATTGTGTAATTAGTGTGCCTAATTCCAGGCACTACTATGGAGTTTCACTGGTGTGAAAGAACAATCAAGCCCTGTATATCCATTCATGTTTATTAAACCAAACTTCGTAGTCTCTCCTTAGAGCACCGCTCCCTCCTCTGCTTTCAACAGCAAATGGCACTAAAAACTCTAGAGCCGCAGTTATTAAAGTTAAAAAGCAGTTATTTTCTTTCTTTATGCTTATTTTCTCCTTTTTGTTTTTCCCTTTTCACAGCAGAAATGATTCAGTACTGACTCAAATGCATGGGTGGAAAGGGCAAGAGATGATGCACTAGTTACATGCTTCCTAATTCTCTCTTCTTCGGGTTTGCTTTCCTGAACAGATTGCCCCTCCTGGACTAGCTCCAGGACTGGCTTTGAAGAAATCTTTCACAGAAAAGCTTTCGCAGAAAATCATCTTGTCCAGGATCTGCATGGAATGAAGTCCCTCTGCATATGGGTTATTTCCAGCAGATCCTAAGCGATTCGCTTGGGCAGCGAGGAAAAACAAATAGAGTTTCTTTGATGCGAGAACTTTGATGAAGAAAAATGCCACCTACTAGTCAGCTTTTCTTTGTAAGCTGGTTATCCAAAGTCAATCTCTTTCACTATTTCCTTGTTATCATCACATCCTCTTAGTTGCACATTAAAGTAGGACAAATTCAATATATCTTACATATCTAAGGTATAGATCTGCATAATGAACACTTGATGTTGTTATGTTGTGGGTAGCGTTACTCAGATCACTGGCAAAGGAAGTTAACATTTAACATCAGCCCCATCAGACTTTTCTGTGGCATTTCATAGTATGGGTAGCCTGCCAGTCCCAAATGGTTTCTAAAAAGCTGAAATAGCCAACATGAGTGCTCCAAAATGAGTCAGGCCCATCCCTTCACACCAAATCCAGGGAACTATAGAGTCCAGTGGCACCTTCAGCACCCAGTGCTTACCTGAGGAATCTTTCAAAGTTTAGTGTCTGCCTGATCTGTCAGTCTGTAAGAACTAGCAAGAGGGAAAGACCTGAAATGCTAGCGATTCACAGAGCCTGTCCAGCTCTACACTTCTCCTCATCAAATATAAACATCAGAATCTCCAAAATTCTTCCATGTCACTCTATAATCCAGACCTGTATATAAATTAAGTGACATAAACTGAATCCAAGCCATCACCATGTGTTAGAAAGAGGGATGCACTTAAAGCAATGTCCACAACAGCAATATTCTATACCAAGGAGACCTCTGTCCTCAGGTTTTTAACTTAGTTTGGAATCTCAGGGTCACTTCAGACACCAAAATCACTCCAGAGAAAGAAAAAATATAAAATGCTATCTGAGCTTAACAGAAAAAAGATAAAGATGCCTCCACTGTCAGAAAAGCAGTGGTGGGAGTTCAGTCCTCAACCTATTTTGTCTGTCACCACCCTTGTGAGTGCGCTCAGGCTGGTCAGGCAATACACATACCTACAGCTTGGAATCAGACAGAGCATATATGGTGTCTTGTCCATTTGATTGTCAGTCATGGAGAGAGCTGGGTTAGCCACACACACATCTAAGTGACAGAGGATACTGAGGGAGGAGAAGGAGCAGGGGACACAACAGGGAAGAGACTACATCTGCAGTCAGGGGTGCTGAGAAAGGCACATGAAGCATAACACAGAAAATGGCTTCATTTATCCCACTTATGAGAATCCTTGGAATTATTTACAGTATTCTTCATGCACTTTTTTCCTTGCACTTTTACAGTCTGGCTACCTCAGTACTGCAGATCTAATACAAGGCCTGATGGAAGGAAAAGAACATATATTAACACATTAGAAGCCTCTTAATACCATATAAAATAGTTTTTCCATATAGTAGTTTGATGCACAGCAGTCCAATGGCAGTTCTAAGATCTATTTCCATGTGATTATGTATAACAGCTAATGCCTTAGAGATTCTCAGCTCACGTGTGGTGTAAAATTCTACATTACCTGATAGAGTAAAATGGATACCAGAAATTTAACGTAGATCCATGCAGAGTATTGTTTATCCTACCCATTAAAGGATGATATTCCATATTTATGGAAAAAGAAAAATCTTTTATTGTGGAACCAGGGTGTTTACAGGGTATATTTAACTGGTTGAGTTTGGTCCACTTTCAGTACGAAACAGCCAAGAACAAGCCACTTCAAACAAGGACCAATAAAATACATACAATATACACCATGTATCTCTAGTGTCTAAATGTGTGGTCTATGAAGACACCTATCTCAATGAAAATTTGAACTCTGAGTTTAAGTCACTGGCCTTCTTCTTTGCTCTGAAAGCCAAATGTTTAAAATTCCATGATTCTGCTAAATGCTAACACATAAATCACAGCTTCACATAGAATTATTACTTTATAACAGAGTAGTTAGAATAGGTGCTACATCCATATTAGAACTGAACAAGTAGTAACCTCATTTTGACTTCTGAAAAAGTATAATGTAACATTTGCCCAGTAACATCAGTCCAAATGCTTCTGTTGGGGTGTATAATATTCTTGGAGTGTATATTGTAAGTAAATCCCCAATATCTTAAACGCCTGATGTTTGAACATTGGATTATTTCAAGCGTGCATGTCCTTTAAAACTGAACATACTTATCTGGAATTCTTCCTGTTTGACAGATTGAACACTCTCCTAAATGCATGACCTTTGTGTGAAGTAAAAAAAAAAAAATTAGATAGGAAATTCATACATTAATTGGCATAACTAGTAGAATAACAGAGCTGCATGGAATATAATATTCTCCTATTTCCAAAGTCTATCTTGCTCAAACCAAGACAGTTTATCTTCACTGAGAATTCAATACTTTATAGGCTCAGCACTTCAGTCAAGACCCAGTTGAGCAGGTAATTCTGTTCTCTTCAGTGGGGTTAGTCACAAGCCTAAATTAGGAGATTATGTGCTTTGCTGGACAGAATATAGGTTATTCCAGGTGTTTTCAGGTTCTCATCTCCAGGCTGAATATACTGACATTTGTATTTAGTTTTGTCATACAGGGCTGCATATACAGTAGAAACAGTAGAATCAAGAGGGAAATTGATGAAACTAGGAACAAATACTTGAAATCAGTCCACCAATTGGACGACCAATCTGTTTTATTTTTCAGGATTCTGCTGCTTCTGCAGTCAGCAGAGAAGATGAGCCGAAGCCATCTGAGTTTTGAAGATAAGAACTGCTGGAAAGATATTTCTACTGCATCAGTACCCCTATTATATTAACATTTAGGGCAGGGCTCTGCTAATTTTGCAGGGATGTGGGTGACTGTACAGAGACAGTGTGGGGCAAACTGCAGAGCACTGGAATAATTGGGAAAGGCAATTAGCCTTTGATGTCATGACTTGATCATTTATTTTGTTCTGCAGGGAGGACAAGCTCCTCAGAACTGTGTACCTTTAAACAAAACCCCTAGTATGTTCTGCAAAATGGATGGCACACCACCAGCAATCATATTAAACTTATTCTTCTACAGAAACCATTCATCAATTTCTACCACACTCGAAAGAACAGCCAAAGTCTCAAAAATAATTTGGCTCCCACAAGTAAATAAGACGGATCTAAATGACTGCTCCAGAAGAGAGAAAGCTTGGCAGGAATCAGGTGGAATATCCTAAATATGACATGACAGTAGCCCTTTATCCAATCAGTACAAATGATTGACTGGCCATTCAGAACATGAGCTGTTCCAGGCTTGCTGCAAAATTTCCCTTTTTGTCAGAAGGGAAAGTCAAATGTGGAATCATTTGCAGCAAAAAGAAGGAGGGGAAGTAGAGGATAACCAACACCCACAGAGAGTGTGATCAGAATTCATTAGCAACTCATTGAACAATGCATATGGCTGCTCCAGATTTAGCTGTCCTTTAAGACTTTAGCTTGTAAGTAGATAGATAAAGAATCCAGTAGTAGCTAGAGCAGGAGAGTGTGGTCAACAGTACGAATGAAGCAAAAAGGGATTCAAGTGATCAGTGTTTATGGGTAGGAACTCCAGTTATAGAAAGTACCTTTTTTGTTCACACTGGAAACAATAGAAAAATATACACTAAGGAGACATTTATTGGATACAAGAAATATGATGTAGCAAAAAGCAATAAAAAAGGAGATATAGAGAGTTATTAAAAATGGAATATTAGAGAAGCCAAACCACATTTATGTACTCATTTCCTCTAAGAAATTTTACAGTGTTTGAAATCTAAGATCTGTCTCTAGCAAAAAGTAATCGGGTGTTCCCATGGATTTCCATGGAACAACACTCTGGGACATGGTGAAGGAGTAGAGCACAATAAATGGGTAGGCAGACACAGGTGCAGTTCTGCTCTTGAGAGTCCAGTAGGTTCTTCGTGGCAGTTCTCGTTGTGGGACTATTACTAACACGCATTCCCCCTTTCCATTCAGTTTTGCATTTTTATTTGTTTCTGGAATGCTTCTTGCTTTCCTGACATGTTCTTTCAAAAGAAGATACCTCAAACACAAGCAGGGGAATGGTAGCTCAAAGCCATTGTCCTTTGGAGGGGTCATGCTTTACTGGGAGAGGCACCTGGAAGAACTGAGTCTCTTTCCTTCACTACAATGCCAAAGTTTTTAGTAAAACAGTGAAACAAATCCCACAGATCTAATAATACTGTGTCTCTCCTGACTGTTCAGAAAAGGTGAATATCTTGGGGCTAAAATTTAAAGTTTTTACTTGGTTCTTACTCATTTGTTCCTTAGATGGAACTCTGTTTCTTTCAATGTTTGCCTGAGGAATAACTTCCACTCTTAAAGGATACCAAGTATCTTAAAGATTATCCTAAGTGCAACTAAGACCCTTCAGACCCAAATGTATTCTTATGGTTCTCAAATTAATAATTCCAGGGTCTACATGAGAGATCATCTTAAGTCTTTATGCAAAAAAAACCCTGAAACATCATTATTTAAGCCTGGGAACACTGGTTAAGGGCAACACTCCTCTGCTTTGATGTTCTAGAAAAATGTAAACGCAAGCTGTAATTTTTGGGGCTGAGGACTGATCAAGTTTTCAGAGGGCAAAATAGCCCTACAGGAATCTGGTGTGAGTATCTGGAATTACTGTAGGGAAGAAATTTGATCTTATTTTCAACCTAATTAAAGCCTTCTGCATCTCCACAAAAACCTCCAGAACCCTGGAGATCTCTGATGGCTTACCCTCTGGGGAGAACACACAGATACGAATTTTAATAGTGTCTTTTGGTAATGTGGTGGATAAAGACAAATTGATTACAGCAGTCTGGAAAAAAGCAGGTGATGCATTACCAGGGCCACTGGGTTCATGTTTTCCCAGACATGGTGAAGGCCACCCAGATCGTAAAAGAAAGTCGATATCTTTAAAAACTTGAGTTCTATGATTTGAGGCTTGATATGGCTTTCTTGTTTCCGGATACACTGGATTGTATCAAAAGAAAAATAAGATGTATGGTCCAAATTCTGTTCTTGTGTACACAAAACCAAATCTAGGCTAAAACTTCTGACATTGATAGATTTCCCCCAGATTTACACCCAACAGAACAGCAGTACTGTCCTTCTGACTACAATGAACCTTATCATTATTTAGTATCTGAAGAGCAATATGAAACCAAAAGAGCAAAAGTCTAAGAAATCTGAAACTTGAGGTGTTTGTACATACTTGCATGAAATACCAAAGAGAACACTCTTATAGAAGTCCCTTATGAAGATACTTGTGCCTGGTCTCAAAGGACATAGTTGTTCAAAACTTGTTTCCAAGAGAACACTGGGCGTGCACCATGATGGGACATAAACCGAGTGCACTGCGATAACTGTAAACTCCTTGCTCTCTACTTCTTTCTGGTCCATTTGGATTTGTACTGGGACAATTAGATATACACGTTTGAATAGAAAAGCCTTTTCAACTGATGTGCATGATTATTATAGCAGATGGCAAGCCAGATGACAATCCTACTATTGTATAATTTGAACACGTGTCTTTAAACATTGTCTAATTTTGCTGTCTAATGTTTGGTACATGTTTGCAAATATGGATCTGGTTGACATGTTACCTGCTTTCAGATCTGTTTTTCAGTACCATACCTAGCCCTCAGCCTGCCACTGAGCCATGAACTTGGCATGGTGAGGAGCCTCAGTCACTCCAGCATTCCAGAATACTAGCCTAGGTTTGAAAAAGAAGACGGGTCTAATCCAAGCAGAGACTAACGGTCCATACAGAGATATGGCCATGGAAAGCTCTGCTCAGCTGCATCTAGCTGAAAAAAAAAATTAGGTTGCCTATATTTATGCCGTGGAAAAACACTGGTGGAGTTAGATGACCTGAAAAATGCAGCATCAACCATCCTCTTATTTTAAAGCAAGCACAAAGAGAGAAATCCTGAGTTCTCACCCTGTCTGTCAGGACCATTCATATTTCTAAGTTAATAGTAAGTAGTTCTCCCCTAAAATACAGAAACTACACTGAAAACAGCAGGTGGAAGCATTAGAACAAAGTTGTGCTTGGTCTTATTAACATTTTGCAATGGCGCAACCCCAGCAGTAGGAATGGAGAAACCCCATCCTCTCCATCCTTCCAGTAGCCTTTAATCTGGTGATTAAAGCACCCTGCTGGAAGGCAATTCTCTTGGGTGTGAACATCCACCAGCAGAGCTAGGGAATTGGTCTCTCAGCAGAGAGCAGACTGGTCAGCAGAGCAGACCTTGGTCTCTCATGTTGGAGATGTGCTCTCAAACTCTTATAGCACAGGCAAGACAGCTAGGCTACCAGAACTGGAGCCTCATTTCAGAAGAAAAATGAGCTGTGTTGAATTCCTGAGAGAAAGGATGTTGATAACCTTCTTCAAGAAGTGCCAGGCTGTAGATGCAGAGTGAATCAAAACAGTTCCTGCAGCTTTGAATGAGAGCAACTGGGGAAAAGGTTAACAGAGTTACCTCCATTCTTCAAATTTCTAACTGACCAGTTCCAGGCATTTTGAGTAGCAAAACTAGCCAGCTGTTTTGGAACCCACCTCTTCCCCTACTGCAGAGGGAGCCTAGGCATCTAGCACAGAGCCCTAAAGAGCAGACATCAAAAGACTTGTGTTGCAGAAATGACCTTTTTGGATCTGGCCTTCTTTACCTGTGAACCATTTTGAACACTAAACCAATAGTATAAATTCTTTAGGTCTGGCTGGGCAGAGTGGTGCTTGCATACCTCAAAGGACGTCTAGGTCATTATCTTGTATTTACAAAGGTGTGCTGGCTTAGCTGCCCTTGACAGCAAGTTGAACCTAGTCCCCTTCCTTCGTCCACCCAAGGAACTTGCGATACAAATAAGCAGACATTTAATTTTATTTGGTTTGGGATTTTCCATACCAGGTCTGAAATTACACAGGTCTGTAATGGGAACTTTTCTTCTGAGTTACAAGCCAGTGTCATGCCTGTACGTAAATCCTATTTTTTGGTCCAAATATGATCTAACAAAGCTTAGCTAGGATACTGCAAGTTAGTATTAATCTTCTCATCCAAAGCTCATACTGCTGTGTGTTGTAAAATAACTTGCATTATGCAAGGCTAGTTCTATATCAACCCTTTTCCCTCCATAAAATAGAATATAGCCACCCACCTCTAGATCAGGAGAACGACTGCATCTTGTAAGAAGCATCAGTGGACAGTAAACAAGGAGATGAAGATAGTTTCCTACACAACAGAGTGAGTCCTTCACTTGAGAAACCAAATTGGGGGAGGAGACTGCAAGGCATGCAAAAATTGTGTAAGCATTTCTGATAGATTTACAAGACTGGCACTTACTGGCTTCAGAGTATGACTGAAAAAAACATCAAGACCAATTTAAATAGTATTGTGTAATATCTGTTTGTCGTCTATGGTATGATTTTATGGCTAATTTGCAATCTGGCAGGGTTTATACAATTAATACAGTGATACAGTTAATATAGCATAACAACAAAACCCAACACAATAAAAATGCCCCCAGGACTTAAAGATGCAAGAATGTGGGTATCCCACAGAGTTGTGACAAAGAGTCTGAGAATTACATTTTTTTCCCCTTTTTTTTTTTTCTTTTCCTTATTTTGCTTGTGAGATGAAACATTGACTAGTTTCTCCCCATAGTCATTCCAGGCCTGGGTAGCTGAACTTGTAATAGAGCTAACCATAACATGCTATCATCTAGGCTGCCATTCAATCTTGCTGCCAGAAACACTGAGAAAAAGTGCCATACCATGGCTTTGAAAATAGCAGGAAGTAACTAAGAAGCATGCATATTGATGTGGAGTACAGTGATCAGATCAATGCTGTGTTTAGTCTGATAGCCCATCTCCACGAATGCCAGCAATCGATGAAGCATCATGAAATCAAACAGAACGAAGGTATAGGTCATTCTACTGGCATATAATGCTGCCTGTGCTCAATTAACTGTTTAGACCAGCCACTAATAACTTCTATCACAGTAAGTTCAGTTTCACAAGCTGAGGGTTTTCTCTCTACAGCTTCTTTGTTTACTGTTTTAAAGGGAATGGACATGGTTGTAACAATCTAGTTGCTTTCTTTGTGCTTGCGAAGTTCATGGTCTGAAACTTGCAGCAATCAGTACCTTTAGCTAGCTGTTTACCATGTTAAGTCATGTTTTGCTCCCTTTGCAGTTGAGTGACCGTCAATTGCACAGACAGAGTAAGCAGAAGCATCCTATTTGTCTTTCCTGCATTGTTCAATGTTATTAGTTCAATGTTGTTAGTTCAATGTTGCACAGAATCATAGATCTTGTTAGAGCTGGAAGGGACGTTATAGATCATTGAGTTCTAACCTGCCGTGGGCAGAGACACCTCCCACTAGAGCAGGTTGCTCAAAGCCCCATCCAGCCTGGTCTTGAACACTTCCACGGATGGGGCATCCACAGCTTTCCTGGGCAACCCGTTCCAGTGTGTCACGGCCCGTAAAAAGACATGCAATAAGCAGTTCCTACCTTGTCACTTGTCTTGGCTGGATCTCCCTTCTGACAGACATTCTATTATCCATCTACACCCTGCTCTCTTGTCTTTACAGCCCACAGTTCAGATTTGATTGACATAGCTGTTGCTTTGACTAGCTACAATGAAGGGGAAAAAAAGCCATACAGCTATAACTACCCATTGCTCTTTTTAAAAATGTGACCAGCTTTCAAAAGCAACACTGTGAGAAACTCACTGACGTAACAGTAGTGCTGCCAGAAAACTAACAAGAGCAAAATTAGCCAACTGAGAGTATTCATGAGCTACAGGAGAAAGAACCAGAGACCTGTCTTCGAAGACAGCAGCAGAAATAATACAGTTCTGTGGTATAATTTTCATGTGATGAACTAGTTGTTCCAAAAGCCAGTGTTCTTTCATAGGCTGCCAAAGCTGACTGAAGGAAACATCCAGTCAAAGCCTCTAACTTAGGACCAGTTTTCCAATTGCTTGGGCAGTTTCCGACTTGTACAGGTAGCAGTACAGAGCAGTGGATTCATATTTCACAGAGCTCAGGTTAAATCCCAACATTGATGAGGGTCTCCTGAGAATTCTTTGTTGGGTTTGCAGATAGCTTTCCCCCACACACATTCCTTTGACAATCCTGGCAGTAATCTGCAAGGAGTTATTTGTTTGCTCCTGTGGAAATTTTTTGCCAGGTTTATGTTTACAGAACCAAAATCAGAATGGGAGAAGGGAGATGGGGAAAGCATGAAAACTGATGTGGAGCAAAGAGCAAACAGGGAAGTCCCAACCTTTGTTGATACCAACAAAACCTTACCCATTAGTGTTTGTTTGCTCTCCCAGTGTAGTGTGTGCACTGTCTTCTCTCATTTTTTACAATCTAACAGATGAGTTAACTGAGAGGATCTATCTCTATAAAATAGGGAATCCATTTTAGTAGGTTGACTGAGCTGGTTGGCTGGTCCTCCCATTGGAGCAATTTGCTAACAGCAGGAGCGTATCCAGCAAAATGAAGCTCTTCACACAGACCTCCCAAGTTGTCCCATCTCTCCATCAGAGAAACTTTTGTGGGGCCTGGGGAAGGGAGAGTCCTTCTGTGAAAATAAAAATAAAAATGCCATGTCTAGGTGGAACCCTGGAAAAATTCCACAGAAGAAAATCTCATTATGAACCCTCTTCCTACACACTGTATGGCTAATATGAAATATTAAAGAGGAAGACAGAATATTAGCAGGGAAAGAAGAGAGACTTAGAGTAAGGGGGGATCTGGCTTCTTTTGCTTTCTCTTGTTCAGGCTTTCTAGGAGACCTTGGGTGACAGACACAGCTGCTGTGCCTTGCTTTCTTGTCAGAAGATAAAAATTGATTAATGCTACCGATGTCCCTCCCGGAACCATCTGGAGAGAATACTTATTAGGGTTGATAAAAATCTCATAAGGAGGAACAGCATATTTTTAAAAGAAATGAAGTAAGTGTGGCACACACTTCAAATGTCTAGTGCAATGCACAGGACAAGGGTTAGCCTGCAAGCTTCACTCTAACAGATTTATTCTGCGTGATGCTCTGAGATGCTGTCTGCGTGTTTTCTTCAACATATATACACTATAAACTCTCTCACAGATCAGCTGACTGAGCTATTCATAGGCAGGAACTGAATGCGTTTGGTTGGAAATTGTTTTTAAGGTTTCTAAACCATAGTAGTTCCCCTAGAGAACTGCACTCGTTTTAGTCAATCCTTAAATCTAGCAGGAGAGGTACACAAAGGCAGATTTGATGCTGTTAAAATGGTTATATTGGCTTGTGCATCCGACTTGGCTTGCAGGAAAATAAAATGTCTTATATAGGAGTGGGGAGGAGAATGACTTAAAAGTGCAAGCTACGCACCTGGACTATTAAGCTGTTTGTCTCCGTGTTCCTTAATACCTGTTTTCTGTCTCCAAAAATGCACACAGGAGTATTTTCAGACTAAGGATATGTTATAGGCTCTCATCAGTTACACAAGCGGGACTGAAAAATACCAGGTTCTCACTATTTCTTTGCTCTAATGCCTGTTTCAATAGAGATATGACTTCTGGGAGCACTGCATGACTTCATGCATTTTTTTCCAGAAGTAATGATAAAGAAGTAACATGAAAGACCAGCCCAAACAAAGTCTTTGAACTGGAAGATGAACCAGATAACAGATATATATTTTCCAATTCATTTCTATTTGTGCTTGCAAATTTTTGGCAGAGCAAGTGCTCCCTTGAGTTCCCAGATGCCCCATTCAACTGGAAATCTTAAAGGCACAACCCAATGTATGGGAAATTTTTCAAGAACAAAGGAAATAGCAAAACAGCAGCCTGTTAGGCTGTAGAGCATCTATGGATCAACATTCCTGAATGCAAGCAACTTTTACATTCATTTTGGTTTATATTTAAGAAAAGCATTTGAATACAAGCTCGCCAGGATGTATGTTTGTGAAAATGTATTGTGCTCCCCTAGAAAGAGCCAGGGAGGGAAAACATGAACTGCAACATTCCCTGGGCTTCTGCAATATTGCAGCTGCTCTCAATTAAAGTGAGCAGTGGTTTCTAGGGACTGTATCTGTGGTATTTATCTTCCAACCATTTTTTTATTATTTTGCAATTGCAGCTTAATAAAGGGGTGTTACAGTAGTGACCACATTGTCTGCGTATTTCTCCCGTTGAGAATCCCAATACACATTATGGTACTGTCAGAGATTTAAGGTACAGCTATCTATAAAGTAGCAGAACGTGAACAAGGCTTAAATAATGAAGTCCACCACATCCACAGAAAGCATCCTCTATTGAGGGACAAGAGGAAAGAAAACATACAGGTTTTCAAGAGTCTAAGGAAAGATACCTGGCAAACCACTGTCACTATGTTATGCACAGTGGAAACCAGTCACAGACAAGCCCTATATTTAAAACCCTAATGAACAGATGGGGTTTCATCCTCCTGCAAAATTTTTCCATCCTACTTCCTCTGAAGTCAATGGGGGATTTCTGTGCTACCAGCGCAGCATTTCTGTGACCAGCTCGAGCATTAACATGCAAGGGTTAAAAAGGGACATTCTGTTTGCACAGGACAAAATCCACTAATCAATTTTAATTCAATCCCATATAGTTCCTAAAAGCTGGTCTATTCATACTTGTCTATTTTCTGTTTCTCACATGAAACCACTGGTCGAGGCGTATGGTAAGCTGCCAGAAGACCTGTGTTATAGCATGTCTCTGCTTTGAACTTCTTCTCTGACTCCAGATGATTTTTTAATGTTTACCAACTCTGTGTGAAAGGGATGATCACAGTCAAAATTCCCTCCCTCTGCCCTTTCTCCCCCCAGCACCAGCAAATTGTTACCTCCCCTGTCTGGATGTAAGGTACAACCAGGTAGCTCTTGTAGCTGCTAAGTAAGGTCAAAATAACCACCTTATGCTTATGATATAGGGTAAAAAGGAGGGCCAAACCTGTGACTAACTATTGAGAGTTCTGTTATCCACACACCATCAGCCCACATTGCTAGATACTATCTTCTCAGGTATTACCATACACCTCAAAGCATGCACAGAGTGAGTATCTATTGCCTATCTGGGCTATACCATGCACAGAAACTAGACTATATGAACCACAGATATGTCACAAGAATCTAATCAGGCTAATCCCCTACCAGGACTATAATGTCTGTTACAGAATATAGAACATAAAAATCAAATCTCCAAAGCCTGTAGTGGGTGCAATCACATAGAAAAAAAAAGTAGTTTCTGTTTTGAACTGCTTTTAAATAATAACCCTGCCAGCAAAAAAGAAGAAATGTGAACAAACCAAATATTTGACCAATATGAGCTTTGTAAAACTGTACCAGTTTGGTTCACAGAGCTTTAAAGAAAAGGGTCAGTCCAGAAACGTTCCCCTAATTTAAATATAAATTATCAAGAATACTTGGCCAGAAGACAGCATAGTAGACATTCCCATATAATCAGGAATTCCCATTTTTGAATGGCTGAAAACACCCTTTTCCCATAGCAGCCACCACAGAAAGAAAAAGGTGGTGATCACAGGTTACCAGTGGGTGTGAATGACAGCACTCCCAAGCCTAGCAGCCCAAGGGGACTACTGCTCACCAGCTTCATACTTTATAACCTGCATGCTGCACTTTTCTGTATTAATATCGAAATAAGAATTTCTAATTACAGCACAGCACATTACAGTTGCTCCTGGGCTGGAACTACAATATTTTGGAAGATGGAGTAGTTGAAAATTTCCCTATACCAGGGAAAGGGCAAAGGACCAGAAACAGGGATGGCAGCAGCCTGGGGTGCCTGATGGCCCTGTCCATTTTTAAGTACTTGTCACGCTTGCAGCCAGCCCTTGCTAACATTAAAACCAAGCCTGAGAGTACAGTAGAGTAATGTCTAATGTCGCAGAAGAAAAGCATCCGAACCTCTGAAGCAGTGAAAAAAAAGAAAAAGAAAAACAAAAAACCAAAACAACAGATAAATTTGTGTCAACATATGTGTTTTACCACTAATGATCATGAAGCCATGATACAGTTTTAATTACCCAGACTTCCCTTTATTATAATGGCCCCATAAAATGCTTACTAAAAAAATAACATCAACATCAATATACATAAGATGGAAAGCAGATGGCTGAGAGTTTTGAACTAGAAGCCACTGCTGGAAAAGAACAATTGCTTTTGAGAGTCAGTCGCCTATTTGGCTAGATATATTCTTTTAAAATGTTTTACTACGTAATTAGAAGGTTTGAAAGAGTCAAACGCCTGAGGAGTGCGCTAACAGATACAGAAACATGAAAGAGTGACTTCCCTTTAAAAACACTGGCCCAGATGCTGTCCTCTGCCAGATGGCACAGAGAAGGACAAAGCAAACTCAGACATGGCTTCTCGTGCTTTCTAGTACAAAAGAAAAAAATCTGTACTCGTGAGTCTTGATAACAGCATGTTTATGAACAATAACTTAACAATACCTACCACCAATAGACGCTTTTTAATCACGTTCATTATGGCTTTGTTCCTCAGACCTCCATCTCACATTGCTCTCCACACAGTCTTACTCTTCAGCCTGACTTTCTGACTCCTGCAAGATGGCTCTGTGATTCCCAGCTCCTTTGTTCCACAGTACAATACCCGACACACACAATAAAATCAATTATAATTATGAGAAAGGTTAAAAAAGGATAAAAGGTTCCAGTGTGGTAAGATGAAAACTCAATCCTGGCTGTCTGGCTGCAGCCAAAGATTGAGGTTCTGAGCAAATGGCATTCTTCAGCTGCAAGAGCATCTGAAGAACTCTGTGGAGATGAACATAGTAGTTTAGTTCTCTGAGTGCTATTATTAGGGGTTACTTGCTGACTCAGACAGGCACTACTGAATGTATGACACATGCAGATATTTTTTCTAGAAATACCAATTGTAAACAAAAGAGAAAAACAGAGACAGGAAATAAAAAAGATGAATCCCTGATTCTCTGGCACCTCCTTTGAAATTGAGGTTGGAATTCCATAGATACAGAACTCCTGGAACCTTTTTAATAGAGACCATAAGTTCTCCAAGACAGAAGAAAATGAAGTGTGGTGACTATCAAGCACTCTCTCTGAAGTGTCTCCACAAATATACTATGGGATTAGAGATCCACTGGCACTGAAGAAAAGGACCCCATGGACTAGCCCTTTGGGGATGCCAAGGAGAGAAGTATTGTTTGTATTTCATGATTGCATCTGAGTTGGAGAAGAAATTCAAATAAGTATAAATGAAATCCATAGTGTCCAATGTCCAAGAAGTGTTTGTTTTGATTAAGGTTTGTCTTCCATAGTTCTTGAGCTTATAAATTTTCTACTTGTTCCCAGCAACAGCCTATTCCTCCATGAGTTGAACCTCTCAGGAGTCTCTGCATATGTGTTTCTAAAGACTTCTGAGTGGGAAACATGGGAACTAACATTTTCCTCCTGATGCTGTAGGTTGCTGCATCCACCACAATGATGAATTTTAAAGAATATTTCCATAACATCATGACTCACCCAATCAAATTTAGATATCTACAACATGGAAGCTTAACTGATTTAAATGTTGACACTGTTTTATTAGTCAGTGTAAGGAAAGAAAGTAGAAATAATCTTGTCCTAATGTAAACAGCACAAAAAATGTTGGGGAATTGTGCTCTAAAAGTATTTATTTCTCTCCTAAAAAGGAGCCGGAGGTGACTCTCAGTTGTAGAGGGCTCTGCTACAGACATTTCAAAAAGGGTGAGATGAGTCGTATTTTTAATATAAGTGCCAAGTGCTGACACAATAAACACAGACCAACAGGGAAGGCTCTAAATACTGCTGATGAGTTTTCCTATGTAAACAGCACTTTTGTAAACTCATATTTTTTACACACTTATTAAAATTGAGTAAGGCTAGTGATATTTTTCACTCTGATATGGAAATTCAAAGCACTGGCATCAGATCTAAATTTCCAACCTTTGCTGGCAGGTACTAAACATACTTCTGTGTGGATGAGAGACGTGGAAGAACACGTCTATCTCAGGTAAGTTTTCAAGGCAATGACTGCATCAGAGTGAACAGAACAGAAAGAATAAACATTGTTGAGGTCTTGGAGTGAGCACAACAACTTTCTACCAGCATGGATAATTTTCTGCCTCTCCCAAAAAGGGGGAAAGATAGAAGCTTCCCTAAACAAACCATGTTTTGGCAAATGTGGCTCAAGAAAAAGAGAAATTAAGCCTGAAGAACTTTCATAACCTGACAGTGACTAACCGAGGAGGACCTTTGCAAGGCAACAATGGAGTTTTAAAACAACTGGCCCAGGAAAGTGTTGGTGTGATTGACTTCTGCCTTATGTACAGTACAGTGGAAGAAAGGAACAAGAAAAGCAAAAAGGAGCAAAGAGAGGAAAATAAGAACAGTCCATTTATCTACAAACTGAAAACAAAGAGAGGTGGCTCTCCAGATGCTGCAGTTACACTGTGGAATTACACGCCCTAGGATACTGTAGATAGTAAAAGTTTATTAGAGAAATTAATAGGGAGAGGAATCCACTGAGGGCGTTTAAACACAAAGATACAACTCTTGACACAGGAAATCCATGAACCGCAAGTTACTGGAGGCCAGGAGACATGTCCTCCCTCTTATATCCTTCCCTGCTCATCCGCTTTGGCTGCTGTTGGGGGCAGGATACTGAGCCAGATAGATTTTTGGTCTGAGTTGGAATGGCTATTCCTGTGATTTATCAATGTATTTTTATAGCAACCATTCTGTTAGAGTAAGTGTGATTCATGGGATTTTTTTTAAAGCAGAAATTATGTTTTGACCTACTTTTGGCAGCATGTGTATGCAGACACTGCAAAGTTTTATTTTTG
>VZTM01038841.1:19253-36974 GCA_013400555.1 Jacana jacana | reverse complement strand
TGGTCTACTAGGAACTGGCACTTCATATCTCAGGAGTCAGCTGAAGACCAGCACAAGTCTCTGAAAACACTGACTAATTTATTATTTGTCGTAAATTTCCAAAGTTGTAGAAGGTCATGGTGAATGTTTTTACATAAAGTTTTTAAAGGTTGTTTAAAAAGTAATGTTCATTTCAGAAAGGTGTGAAAGGAACCTTTCAAATTCCAAACTGTAATCCTTCACCATTTTGCGATAAAATCTAATGATTTTTGACTGTCAGAGAGGGAAGAAAACTGTGACAAGTTCATACATTCATAAAGAGAGATAAAAATTGCTTAAAATATTTAAAATTACATTCCTGCTTCTCTTGATTTTATTGCCTAAACTGATTGATATCTAATTTTTATTTCTTATTTGGTTTTTCACCCTGTTACACAATTAAGGTCTGGATCTTTAAAAAAAAAATCAAGTTGTGGGGAAGGTGTTTTAAAACTTTAGTGTAAAACACAGACTCAGGGAGGCAAAAGTTCTGAAAAAAAATCATACACAGTTTCTGTGTGATAGGTAGAGAAAATAAATTATCATGATGCTGTTGGTATATTTCCGTTGATCTAGTCTATGAATTATTACAACACCAAGTGTTTTGGTTTGATATGTAATTATTTCAAGAAAATAATCAACTGAAATTATTGGAATAGATAGGCTACTGCCAAGCAATCTGGCCAGATTTGCATCTCTATTGTAGATGTTCCCTAGCTTGGCCAGCAATGAGAACAGGAACACATTGGTACTATGCAGTTACCTCAGTCCTTCTTCCTTTTCCTTGCTGCCCCTGACAATCTTCATTTTGCCTTTTTGTATAGATCATTTACCTACTGTTTCAAAACCAATAATCACCCCTAATTTTTCTTTATTAAATCCTTTTTGTTACATTTCCCTATGGACTTGCAGATTGAAATAATGACTGCTGTTAATATGACTAAAACAATAATTAAATAGAAGAGAAATTTCTCAGGAAGTTACATCTTAGAAACTTTTACAGCCCAGGCAAAATCCTCCAGTTGCCACTTTCCAGTGAACTAATTCCTTACTCTCCTTCATCACAACTGGAAAACTTACTTGAAGATCCAATGGTTAGCAACAAAGAGTCAACAGGATCAGGAAAAACTGAATGCAATTTTGAAACATCAGTAAGACTTCACAATGCTGCTATGCAAATTAGTTCTTTTATATTGTGCCATTTTCTTGGCATGGTTTCTATGACCTTAAACTTTTATTGTCTATCATTAGATTTTATCTTATAAATTGATGTAATGTCCTATATTTAAATAGGACTTGTTACTAGTAGAAATTTGAACATAGCTTAATAATTTCTTGAATTACAATAAGACTCTGTGCTTTTGCCCTTCTAATAATGTGGGGCAACGTTATTTGGGCTATGACTAAATTCATAAACTGAGGACTGTGGAGGAGATGGGTATGTTTTCTCATATTAATTCTTAGATATCCTACAACTATATATATATCACTATTTGAAAGTACCAGAGATGAATGTGTATCAAGAATGTATCTTGATTGTGCACGCATATCAGCAAATAAAACCTGAGTGAAACAGAAAGCTAGAATGTAGGAACATGATGCAAAAGAGCTATACAGTATTCAGTAACAACAAAGCAGCTGTGAAAAGTTGCCAGAATAACTTACAAACTGTGGCATAAATACCCGTGTCCTTATTGCAAGAGTAACACAGAAACAGCAGAAATACAGTATGTGTGTCAGTGAATAAATTGTCCTTGGCTAACAGAATTTTTCTAAAGCTTTGCTAGAGTACTTCAAAAAGTAACATCGTACGATGAAACTATGAAATATTAACAGAGTAGGTACACACATGTAATACCAGCGAAAAATAATCATAGTCTTCCACTTAACTTTTATTGTGTTTGTTCATTTATACTAATACTGCAGTTTCAGAAATGCATCAAAAGTAGGGAGTTTTTAGGTTGGGTTGGAGGTAGAGGTTGAGGGCTAAGTTGAGGCTATTACAAATATTCTTGTTAAATATAGTAATGTCTGATTCTATACTTTTCTTGATGGGTGTGTTAACACTCATTTGTATCCAGAGAGGTTGCTATTTTTTCCTCTAACAAAATAAAAAAGGAAACAAATGTAACACAACTCTTAATTAAGTGTATCTTACTGTCATATTTTTCAAGCTGAATAAAGGAAAAAGGCCTGGGAGGGCAGTCAAACAGAGGATGTCAAACAGTTCATGCTGCTTCAATGTGATTTCACTCACATGCTTTGTTCTGAACCACTGCAGCTACCTTTCTTCAAAAATTGTCTGTTAGAGATGAGACTAACCCAGAATTAGATAGACATAAGCCAATCAGTGCCACATGGCCTTTGAGCAGATGTCTGCTCTTTTTATTTACCATTGCAGTCACAGCCTAATGGATATTCAAACTTTCTTTTTAGGGATATATTTTCCCTATGAGTATCAGCTTTCCAAGAAAAGCTTTATTTGTTCTTGCTGTTAAGGAGGATTTTGGATTTTGAGGATTTTGGGGAATTTTTTTTTTTTGTTTTGGTTGGTTGGTTGTTTTTTGTTTTGTTTTTAAGTTAAAATATTAAAATTGCTCAAAATAAGACATAACTACATAGATTTTACTCTGCCAAATTCTGTGAAGTCAGTAATATATTTTAGTCACATTTTGACATTAATACACTTTTACACTGCATCAAAAAACTACAATTAGAAGGAAACTTCAAACAATATATAGCTGAAAATTTCAAAACCAAGAAATGCTTAATGTCAAGATGAATAATATTTTTATAGTATTATCCTAATGTAAAATATCAGCACAGTAATGACATTTCTGTCTTCTCAAGTAATAACCACAATCATTGGTTTATAGCCCCAGTTCACTATAGAACAATCACAAATAAAATACACTTATACATCCCAGCAGATGCATTAATAATCATAGTCATTGAATAAAATCTTTGTTCCACAAAGCTGTTTTTATTTTAATTGTGAATATCGTTCAAGTAAAACCATGCCTCTGTAAATTTTTATAATAGTACTACACTTTTCCCAAAATTATACATTTGTATTGCTGGTACTTGTATTTCTTTGCTGGCCTAATCGGCTTGTCATCTGAGAAAGCTGAATTTCAGGTTTCTTTTAAAAGCAGGGTGAAGTTAATCTGGTTCTCCAACATAACTGTAGATCAACTTTGTTAAAAGATACATAGTTCTCAAAAAAGAAGATTCTATCAAGCATACATTTGCCGTTCCTTTCATAAATGTCTGTAGAAAATTAATTTGCCTTAATTTCCCTTGTATTTTTCAAATTCAGGAGTGCTTCCTGCAGAATTTAGTGTTGGGAAAGGGATTCATCTTAAAAAAGATAAGGAAGTCCAGGGATTGACTTTTAGTCAATCTTAATACTATCTAATATTGCATGAATCATCCCCTAGAGTTGAGATTCTTTTTGCCTCATTGATCATAAACTAAGTCTAGAATGGTGAGTTTAGAGGTAAATATTCTTATTGATAAAAATTAAAAACAAAACTATTTTTTTTTCTGCCAGCAAAAGAAGCCTGAATCTTTCTGTCTTCTCAGTTCCTCATGCCACAGTTTAGGGGAATCCCTGCCCTATGCTTGCATAGAGGTTTGTTATCTACAAATCTACATCATTTTACTTTTGTTCTTGGTTTTCTTGAAAAATCCTCAGACCAAAGTATGTTAGCATTTAATAAAGTTTGTAAAATATTGTAAAATATTTGTTTTCACGTTTTTTCTCTTTTATATATATATACGCATATATATGTTTTCACATATATTTCCAAGCTACTGACTCAGCTATTTTTCAGAGATAATGACTTTATCACTTTTCAATTTGATGACCTCATGAGTTCAAATACAATACAAAATAAAACTTGTCCATGGAATATACTGCTTCTCTTGCAGTACCAACAAGCAATTTGATTTTTTTAAGTCCCGTATCTCCTTCTTACTATTATTCCCCCAAAAAAATCTTGCTGATTTTCTGTTTTGGTTTAGTTGAAGTCAAAATATATAATATATAAATATAAAATATATAAATCACCTAATACAAATCTTACCTATTAAATTGGAAATTTAAAGCTGCTACATTTTATATTATTTTTAAGGTCAATATAGAAAAATAGATACCTACAAATGAAGTTCATCCGACTTTACATGAGATACTTTAAACAGTTGACACATCAATCAACTTTTTAGTTGCCTATTTCCATGATTGATTATATACGGAAAATAAGATCACAAGCTCAAACTTAAGTCTGAGATGGCTAGTTAGGTAAGATGAGCCTTCTTTAACGCTTTCACACATCAACTCCCCCACTTTGATGGAAGAGAGAAGGGGCAGAAGAGATGATGAACAATTTTCACTGTTGTGAAAGAGAGGTTGTGGGCTTCAGAAACATAGTTTGAAAAAGACAAGTTTTTCAGCTTTACTGAAAGAAGATTCAGAAGGTAAAGTGGCTTAGACACTGCAGAGAAAAGCGGTAATTTCAAAATAATTATCTGTGGCTTAAGTGAACATAGAACAAGCAGAAAAAATGGAAACTTATTCAAGAAAGGACTTGGTTTAGGATTTTCTTTATGACCTGTATTTAATTCTAAAACAGAACACAAGCCAAAACACAAATAAGATTTGTCAATTTATTTTCTTTCCTTATGTGTGAGCCTATAAATATTGCATTCTTTTGTAGGCTGCTAATGGAATTTTCCTGTAATGTCTGCCTTGAATTAGAAGAGCTAGTTTTCTTAATTATAGATATGTCAGTCTACAACCACAATTTTATGAGTCATTAAAATATTGTAGAAACTTCCATCATTCCCTCTTCTTTTTGTAGTCAAGCTGCAACATTCTGGGTTAATAAAACTGATTGATCTCTTTCTTTCAGAATCATTACAAGCTGCACTCTATTATGATTATAAAAGTCTTGAGACTTAATGTACTAAAAAGTTTTGACTTTAGCTTCAGAATGAACTGCAAAATATTCTTCCAGTACCGATGGAGGGTTTGTCTTCTTCCATTTTGAGGGAACATTCAGACTTTGAAACATACTCAGTTGCCAGCTTTATTAAAATAAAAGGGTAAACCCAAGTCACTAGTTCTACAAAAGTTGTTAAAATATGTGTGGTGCCAATGTGCCATCACCATAGCTGTAGGGCTCAGCCATGCCATGGGGAGGTGGTTCGGTTGAGCCAGCTGGAACTGACTGTGTCTAGCACAGGGCAGCCCTGACCTCTTCTCATAAACGCCACCCCTGCAGCCCCCTGCTACTAAAACTTCTTTTGCCCCTGCTCTGAGCACAGCACCACAATAGAATTTAACCTGCTCTCCATTAAACAACACCTAAGTAATAGTTTCCTGTGACAAGAGAGCACACAATGTACAATCTAATTAGAAAATGAAAAAAAAAAATCTATTACTTTCAAAGAGGAGAAGTTTCCTTTGCTACTATTCCAGCTGACAGCTGGAAGTAACGATATTTGGAGTTACATGGTACGTTTACAGAAAAAGCTACAATTCACATTTACAAATTATATGATCAATGATCCACATTAAGACAGGGTCACAAGGTGTTTCTGAATAAATGTTGTCAGCATTGAGCATTTCTTCTGACTACAAAAAATGGGACAATTCTTACAATGGCTTATACTTAGAGTTTGGGTGTTCTTCAGTCTAAATTGTTTCTAAGCACTTAAAAGAGTTCTTAAATGTTCATGGCTCTATCCCTGCTAACTTTGTGGGGGTTTTTTTGTAGTTGGAGAAGGGACTCTATAACATTTTTAAACTGTGGAAGCTCCCTGAGGATGTAGCACCTTACTTGAGTCCCAGAGCTTGGTGAATTCTGTCTGTATGCTCAGGACAAGTGCTTTTCCCCATCTGCTCCCTTCATTCTGTTACCTCTTTTGTTTTTTTCTTATGTGGAAAATACTAGCTTCAACTTTTCCCTCTTTAAGTGAATACATTTTTTTTCTTACTGTTGGTTCTTTGTTCTTTCCAAAATTTAAGAATATCTGTGTAGAGTTTGCAATAAAAAGAATATCTAAAACCATGATCCTGGTGATCTGAAAGTACAGTCAGTGGATTGTTGGATTTTTCTTTTTCTTCTTTTTTTCCCCCTGCTCTTTCACTGTGGGTAAGTTTGTATAGTAATTGAGGGCTTGACTTGACCTATTTGCATGTTTGGGTTTAGTTTTTTGTAACCTATCTGCTGTGTTTTTCCCTGTTAGAGAGAGCAAATTCAAATTGTGCACTTACTCAGGCTCAGAAGTGTTGTAGCCTTTGCTGATCTTTAGCTTCTGTGGAAATTGATGTCCATTAGGCACTGATGGCAGTTACCTGTCTTACATGATCTCAACCTCCTATCTGACATCAACATGACCTCAGTGCTTGCTGTGCATTGTGAACACTTCAACGTGTCCTGACTGTTGCAGGTGAATAAGTACTTGTTATATTCATGGTTGTCAGGTTATGCACAGTAGCATAACAAATGCATTAAATTTTAGAGAAGGCTAAGGCCATAAAGAGGTAACTATGACTAATGCTAGTCATCATGCATTGGAATGCATCTGAATCTGTTTAGCTGATCATATTGTATAAAACATTTATCAGGCCGTTGCTATGTTACCTCATTTTATGTACTAGTATTGAATTCAAAAATATACTGAAATTGCAGATATAATGAGGCTTTCAACTAAAGGAAACTCTACCAGCACTATAAGTTATTTTTACTGTTCCCTAATGCAATTCATTTTCACTTGAATTAAGTATGGAAACCTACACTGTTTATTTCTTTCATTTTTCAAATTTCATAATGATGCAACTTCTTAGATACATTACATGCTAAAGACATAAAAATTCACTATTTCTAGAAAAAGAACATATTTTTAAGAAGTCTAACGAGGAATTTCCTGTAGTAGGATTATCTCCTTGAAGAAAATTTATGGAGAAAGCTAAAATTAACATTTACAAATGATATGATTATTAATGCACATTAAGGCAGTGTCACAAGGTATCTCTGAATAAATGTTGTCTGTGTTGAGGATTTGTTGTGACTACAAAAAGTGGGAAAATTCTTACAATAGGCCACGGATAATCCAGGAAAATGGAGACTGATATATAGAATCATAGAATCATTTAGGTTGAAAAAGACCCTTTGAATTATTGAGTCCAACCATCAGCCCTACTCTACAAAATTCTCCTCTACACCATATCTCTCAACACCACATCTAAACTACCCAGTCAGGGATGGTGACTCCACCACCTCCCTGGGCAGCCGATTCCAGGGACTGGCCACTCTTTCTGTAAAGATTTTTTTCCTGATGCCCAGCCTGAACCTACACTGCTGCATCTTGAATCCATTTCCTCTTATTCTATCGCTAATTACCTGTGAGATGAGACCAGTACCAACCTCTCTACAATGTCCTTTCAAGCAGTTGTATAGAGTGATGAGGTCTCCCCTCAGCCTTCTCTTCTTCAAACTAGACAGTCCCAGGTCCCTTCAACGGTTCATCATAAGATTTATTCTCCAGGCCCTTCCCTAGTTTCATTGCCTTCCTCTGCACTCGCTCCAGCACCTCAATATCTTTATTGTGTTGAGGTGCCCAGAACTGGACACAATACTCAAGGTGTGGCCTCACCAGTGCTGAGGACAGGAGGACAATCACCTCTCTACTTCTGCTGGTCACATTGATTCTTAAGAAAGCCAGAATGCCATTATTGCCCTTCTTGGCCACCTAGGCACACTGCTGGCTCAAATTTAGCCACTTGTCAACCAGCAGTGTGCCCAGGTCTTTTTCTGCCAGGCATTTCTCCAGCCACACATCCCCAAGGCTGTAGTGATGCATGGAGTTGTTGTGGCCCAAGTGCAGGACCTGGCATTTGGCCTTGTTGAAGGCCATGCTTCATGCCATTATGCAGTAATGGCCCGTGACATTAACATTGGCATAACATGTCCATGCCATTAACTTTGGCCCATCGATCCAATTTATCCAAGTCTGTCTGCAGGGCTTCCCTGTCCTTATGCAGATCAACACTCTTACCTAACTTAGTGTTGTCTGCAAACTTACTGACGGATACTGATATCCAGTATCTCTGTCCTTGCATGTCAGGTTGAATATGTCTTATGATCACCAAATCAACAATGTAGTNGAGAATGCTACAAATCCTCAGAGATTGAATGTAGTGATGGTAGAGTTGAAAGTGTATGGATTAGGATACGGACCAATAAAGGGGATATCTCCGTGAGAGTCTGCTATAGACCTCCCAACCAATGTGGCGAAAGCCTAGTGGGTGAAAAAGTTGATGGCAGAATCAAGGATTAGGGAAACAAAAGCTCTGATATAAGAATAAAAGAATATAAGAATAAAATCAATGGATGAGTACAACTCTTTAAATTTCAGTTGCTTGTAAAGCCTTGAAAAATGAGAGACATATTTAAAGAAAATATTAATTGAAGTCCTCAATGAGGGAGTGATAGGTAAACTCACTGAAGTAGAATAGGCACTGTGGGCAAGGAGAAGAAACTGCTAAATATACAACTCATATAAAACACACTCCCACTACAGGAGTACTTTGATCTAGATATATTAAGAGGCATCCAAGTAAACTTTCTGGTTAATATTATACATTTGTTAACTTCTAAGTGCCTTAAACTGTAACAATTTAAAAGACTTGGAAGGATTTCTGTTTCTTTCCTGCTTTACTAAAGATCAAGAATGACACTTCATGACAGTGTCATGATAGATTGGGTTCTCTTTTTCATATCTGTTTTTCAATTAATGGATAAAACCCCAACTTTAGAACCAAGCCCAATGACAACATTTTCTCCAGTTACGTCAGTAAATGTAAAATGCTGAAGACTATATTGAAATGTTGAAGACCTTGAAACATCAATTTGATATATATATGTTTTCTTTTTCTTTTGATACACAATTTTTTGCACAACTTGCAGGTCTTTCCCAAATTGATTGTTGCAAATTAGCGTTTCAGTTTTTCTGGGGCAATTGGAATGACTACTATAGAAAACATGTTTATAAGTAGTCAAAAGGAAATGCTATTAGATTGTCAACAGGAATGTTATTGGATTATGGTGTTTGCTCATCTTCATCCTGTACTGGCTTTGAAGNAAAGAATATCTAAAACCATGATCCTGGTGATCTGAAAGTACAGTCAGTGGATTGTTGGATTTTTCTTTTTCTTCTTTTTTTCCCCCTGCTCTTTCACTGTGGGTAAGTTTGTATAGTAATTGAGGGCTTGACTTGACCTATTTGCATGTTTGGGTTTAGTTTTTTGTAACCTATTCTTCTGTTTGGGAGTGTTGGTTAATGTAGTAGATTTGCATTTGGAAGTGATTTTTTTTTTGTTGTGGTTTTGTGTGATGCTGGTTTGTTTGCTTTCATTATCATTATACCAATAGTTTTGTACCATTCTATTTCTAGAAATAGTCTTGCTGGTAAATGTCATCCACTAGGGAAAATAAATAAATAAATAAATAGATACAAATTTAATATACTAAGTTTTACCAAAATATGAAGTTTTAAAATTCAAATGCTTGCTTCTCAGTTTGTGTGGATTACTTGGCCATCTGAAACAATCCACATAATGAATGACTAGTCTGTCAGTCACAACATCCTGATAAAAGAGATAAACATTGCAATCAAAATGCTTTTTAGTATATTTTCATTCTTATTTATGAATTTTCCAAGTGGAAACCTGTCAGAAGGTTTCAAATGTTAACAGGAAAATACTGATAATTTAATACTAAATACTTCTGCACGTGCAGGTAGAAAACAATCAACTTTGAGGATTGACATTTTTTTTTGTCTTATATGGGCTCAAAACAAAACAAAAGTTTTCAAGGTTTTGCTTTATTTTGATGGGGTTTTAGGTGAAAAAATAATTTTTTACCATGTCTGTTTTGGCAGAGAAATCGGACACTACTTTCAAATAGGTAAAGGTCTTTGCAGGAAGTGGGACTTTGGTTATTACCCAGAATTAGGACACAATTTGAATAAAAACCAATGTGTTCAAGCTCTTCCGAAAAATACAGACTAGCAATTTTCATCTCAGATTTCTCTGATTTAAATGGGCAAGTATTAATATTTATCCCCTCTATTTTAACTAATATAACAACTATTCTCTGAAATTAAATATTCTATGTCCAAACATTTCTTGGCAAAATTAACTTCTCTCCATTAAATATTTTTTAAAAAATAGCTAATTAATAGAGCAAATAAATTTGAGCAATCTCAGAATATTTAGCTCCATTTTTTTTTTAGTTCTATAGTATTTTTTTTTAATTCCATATTGGCTGGAATGCTCAATATTTTCCAAATTATTTTTCTTAAATATTGAACATAAGCAGTCATTTTGTGATTTATTTTACATTATTTTGGACATTGATGAAATAAGTGTTTCAACTTAATAATGATAAATACAATGTTTTGTATATTAACATGGGGTGTTTTTTGAAAAGAAATCAACTTCCTTGTGCCTTCAAAATTTTCACTTTTTTACTTTGCTAGGAAAGAATTAAATGAAATGAGATTCTTACAATGTAAACACAGTATTTTTGACTAATCCTACTGCTTGTATAAACCTATAGAATAATTTTGAAACCAGTTACAGAATCACAGAGTTGATGAGCCTGGAAGGAACTTCTGGAGATCTTCTAGCTCAACCATCAATTCAAGCAGCCTCACCTAAAGCCAGTTGCCCTGGACTATAACCAGGAAGAAAAAAAAAAAACAAACAACAACAACAACAAAAAAAGATGACCCAAAGAAGCATTCACAAACACTTCCTTCTTTTTCAACACAAAATTCTATTTGATGTTTTTGCTCATTGGATGAAGTACATTTGTAAAAATCTTTTGGCACAAGGTAAAATCTTTATGAAACTAGAAGTAAGTGTTCTGCTGTATATTTCAAACAGAAAAGAGATATTTTTTTATTATTATTTTTTGCAACTGTTAATTAACATTTGCCATTTTCAATATATATGAAATGTATTTTTTTATTTGGTCTTATTTTTTTTTCCCTATTTGTATTCTAATGTTAATATTTTCCAGATGCAATGAAATTATTTATTAGCACTGACTGCATTAGCTGATATAGCAAAAATGCATACATTACGCATTTAATTGCCTCAGGATTAAACTCATCGACATCTATGGGAACAACAGAACCACTTGAAAACCAGAACTTGAATTCATTTTAGTAGTTGAACAAGATACAGCTGGTTGTCGGGGACTTGATTCATCCCATGTAATGGAAGACAATTAATTGAGATGCTTAAATTGACAATAAGTGAAGTTTGAAAAAGTCCCTAGGCTGCTTTTGTAGTCAATGAAGGCAGTGGATTATCTTAAGAGAGCAATCAAATTCTTACATGGGCTAAATTATTCTTTCTCTTTTCTCTTCTGATTTAACAGTAAAGTTAAAGTTAATGAGCCCAGGGGGTCATTAACCCAATTTAGGTTGGTTTAATCTAACCTGAAAGTTAACTTTATAAACAAAATATATACCATACATCACTTAGATATACACAGTAATAAAAAAATATGTTTGACTCTGTGAATACTCTCCCTATACTAACAAATTAAATAGGGCAAAGATCCATTATTTTGATCTGGGGAAAGTGGCATAACACTATTCATACCCCTTTCACTAAACCTTCTTCTCCTCAGAAAGAAGAGCTGCCTATGCCCTCTACTGCAAATGACCTCTAACTCTTGATATTGGTGAAACAATGGCCAGGAGTTATCAGAGATATGTGATCCCTGGAGACACCAAATCTGTGGTACAGGCTGTTAGCAATTTGCAGCTTGGACACTCACATCTGTGGAGTGACTTGCTATTTTAGCAATATACAGATAGCTTCCAGGTCTGATTTCCTAAATGTCAATCTGGGATTACATATGATTCAAATTTTCTTAATGGAAGCCCATGCTTTCCAAACTTAAAATATTTTTTTCAACATTTTTCTTTGTAAAATTAAGTTCGGTCCCTCCACTGGAAATAAAAACGTTTTTGGCATGGAATGGACAATAGCTCTGGGACGAGATATACAAACTGAAGTTAATGGCTCTTTATTTCCGCTGTATCACCCACCCTGGCGTGAACAAATAGAAATGCCCTTCTAGGAGAATGAATTAACGGCTCTAATTTTGTATGGATGTTAATTAGGATGTTCCCCTTGTAGCTATTTTATTATAATGTGACAATTTAATAGGCAAGAGAGATTTGGATAGACAAACAATTATGCAAGGATAATTTCAGTTATATGTGCAGGGATATCTTTGGTACCCTTGAGGATTTGCTTTTTACAACTACAAGGAAGTCCTAATTATAGGTTTTGTAAGGGAAAATTTTTCTAGTTCGTTCTTTCTGTACTGCAGTTTTGATGAAAAAAATGTTTTTTCAAATATAACTCACTGTGTGTTGAAATGTCTTCCTAAATATTAATTAATTTAAATATCCTAATTTCCATTCTATTAAGTTATTAAAAACAAAACAACCAAGATTTATAGTGTATCTTTACTATCATAAATCAAGGAGTTATAGTTCAACTTGGGTAAAAATACCCAAGAAAAAAATACGGTTTGAACAAATCCATAATGTTTTGGAATAATTTTTATATATTTAAATACATTGCTACTAGTAACTAATATCTACTCCTGATCAGTACTAGTAAGTTCTGATGCTATATTTTCTTTAGCTTCCTTTTTCTGAGTGAGTAACATTCCAGGTTTACTTTTACTCTATGTGTCATGGATCCCTGGAGTTTATCTAGCAGTGATTGTAAAAAGTAAAATTTAGCTGAAAATCCTCAGACCTATCCACAAAGCTCTTTGGCATCTGTAATTCTATTCTTCTTTTTACCTCTACCTCCTCCTGACTTTCATCTTGCATCTCTCAATATGATTTGTTCTACTAATTCATCTACTCCTCTTTTCCTGACTTTTGTGTAACACACAAGATACTGCCCTTCAAACAACTGTCAAGACAGGTTTAAAAGTTTCTGAATCTCCCATGAAATGATTTCTCATAACTTTTGCAGTGTTATGCTTGTAGTCAGTAAGAAAATATTAAAAATATTTAAAATTAATATTAAAAAATAAATATTAAAAAGGTTGTAAAGCAGAATGTGATTTGTTAAGGAACAAAGCTCATTATCTAACTTTCTGATAGCAGTAGACTGGAATTAGGTACTAATGGGCTTTGATTCCTTGGTTTGACACCCTGTAATCCCGTATTTTTATTATCTATTACTACTATCCTAGTTAATGAACAACAAATTTACACTGTAAATCTTGATGTCATAAGAGAAGATTTCATTATCTTGGTGTAGAAACATTGTCTCCCTTGAGGTTTCAACAATCAATTTAACCTGTCTGCAATACAATTTTAGGGAACATTTTATCTCCTCATTTTATAAACAAGAAAAATTTAGAGGAGGAAAGAAGGAAGGAAAACAGAAACTTTGTTATGTGTGCTAAAATTAATTACAACTAGTTAATGAATTATTTTGAAGGTTAGAAAAATATTTGTTCATCTACTGTATGCAATGTTTCCTCTTATCTCGGACAATTAATTCAGTAGATCAGTTTACTTCAAAACAGGCATTACAGGATGTAGACAAGAAAAAAAAGTTGCTGAACAAACTCCCAGAAGTCTATTACAGCTGAAATGTTTCCCAGTATCATGCAACCTGTGTGGTCAGAAAAGTGTAAAAACCCATCCTGCTTTAGAGTATGTTATTTGGTCAAAGGACAGTAGGATTTAGAAGGGAAAATACAAAGATCATCTTTCTCTAAGTGTGTTTATGTGTGTGTGTTTGCATGACTACTTTAATAATTGATTGTAAATTTACTTTTAAATATCTAATGATCTGTTTCATCAAGAAGAAAGACTCCTTCATTTCTAGAATTAATAATAAAAAAAATAAGAAACATTACATCTCCCAAAGAGAAACACCTGTGAAAGAAATTTTAAAATTCCATTGAATTTGAACTTGCAGGATACTTGTTAATATGTGCAAGAGTCATCACCACAGAATCACTATTAAATTAATGGAGCAGGGTCAAGTTGTAGGCCTATAACCAATGTTATCCCCCAAGGGTCAGTACTCAGCGCAGTCTTGTTCAACATATTCATCAATGACCTGGATGAGGGGACTCAGTACATCCTCAGCAAGTTTGCTGATGATACCAAACTGTGAAGGCTGGCTGAAACTCCAGAGGTCTGTGGTGCCATCTAGTGTGACCTGGACAGGCTGGAAAGCTAGGCAGAGAAGAACCTAATGAGGTTCAACAAGGGCAAGTGTAGGGTCCTGTACCTGGGGAGGAAGAAATCCAGGCACTGATATAGGTTAGGGGTGGACCTGATGGAAAGCACTTTTGAGGAGAAGGATCTGGGGATCCTGGTAGATAGTAAACTATTCATGAGCCAGAAATGTGCCTTTGTCACCAAGAGGGCCAATGGAATCCTGGGGTACATAGAGAATAGTGTGGCCAGTAGGTCCGGGGAGGTCANAAAACTTCTTTAGGGTGAGGGTGACAGAGCCATGGAACAGGCTGCCCAGGGGGGTTATGGCATCCCCTTCTCTGGAGATTTTCAAGACCTGCCTCGAAGTAGTCCTGAGTAAATTACTCTAGGCAATCCTGCTTTAGCAGGGGAGTCGGACTAGATGATCTCTACAGGTTCCTTCCAACCCTGACAATTCCATGATTTTGTGAATCAACCATCATGTACAATACATTTCATTCCTGTATGGAAAAATTCATTATTGATAATGTGGAACAATTTTTTTGTTACATCCTGTTGAACTCATTTTATGAGAAAGCACCACAATATAGTTACATTTATTGAGCTGATATCATGTTTTACTGTGTCTTTCAGCTCTGCTGCAGAGCTTGCACAGCTCAGTGAGTGAGGATTTGTTTGTCATTATCATCACACGTAAATAAATGACAACTTAAATTCTATCTGAGTTGCTTTGATGGGTATAAACACTCAGTGGTAGAGGAGAACAAAGTATGATCCTAAGTATGTTATGGTTTCTTCTCCAGTGATTTATAACAGCCATACCAAATGAAGGTTATACACTATAAATTCCAAAACAAGTTTATCTTCCCAAACTCATTTAACTTCTATGACATGCCAAAATAATCTCTGCAACTGTGTTACATTAAAATTGGAATTTATTGTTCATTTCTTCTTTTCTGTTTTGCAGACAATTCTGTAAGCTCTAAAGATCAAGTGCAGAATAATATAAGGATGATAGAGTAAAGATAGATAGCTTTCAATCCAAGAAGCTCAGAAAAAAAAATGTTGATTTATCTAAGAAAATAACAGGAAATCATAATTAAGAGGTTTGCTGTTGTCTTTGACAATTGAGTAATCAAAGCTTACAAAATGACTGGTTCAAATTCAACTGCTCTTCCTTAACATCAGCTTCACATAGCTAAAATCACAACGTATAGAGGACAGAAAAAGTAGAAATGTCAGCCATAAGTTGGCTTCAATATATTACAGAATGTGTTATACTCTCCTATATAGATAGTATACTAATTCTAGAATAAAGATAATGATAGAGTGGTAAAGTACATTTACTTGTATTTTTAGCTGATGTTGCTTTGCCACAGTATCCTGACTATCTTCTTAAGTGCTTATTGTGCTAATTGTCAGCTATCTGACATAACTCTAGCTTTTTGCTAGTGTGTCATTCCCTGTTACAGCAGCTAATGTCCTAGACAGTGTGCATTTATGAGTTCAAATTGAGCTTACTCTTTTAAATTTGTCCTAGATGATTGTACACTTCCAACTATAGAAAAACTTCAATTTCTATTTCTTTTCTTCAGCATGGAGTACAAAATACTCCATGTTTATCTGACTTCTCAGGAAAAGGTAAGCCTCATACCTTCTTTATCTCAGTCTTTAGTAGTAGAGTTGGCGGTTCCCCAAGTACTCAGACCCCTGAGATAGTAGATAAGGGCAAGGAGCAGAATGAACACCCTGTAACAAAAAGTACAATGGTGAGGGACCTGCTCCAACTCCTGGACATACACAAGTCTACAGGATCAGATAGGATCCACCCAAGGGTACTGAGATTGCTGGCAGAAGTGCTCACTGAGCCACTTTCCATCATTTACCAAGCAGTCCTAGCAAAATAGGGAGGTCCCAGTTGACTGGCATTTAGCAAATGTGAGGCTCATCCACAAGGGGGGCCATAAGAATGATCTGGGGAACTACAGGCCTGTCAGTCTGACCTCAGTGCTGTGTAAGGTTATGGAGCAAATCATACCGAATGCCATTATGTGGCATCTGAAGGACAACCAGGTGATCAAGCCCAGTCAGCAAGGCTTCATGAAAGTCAGATCCTGCTTGACAAACCTGATCTCCTTCTAGGACAAAGTGACCCACTTAGTGGGTGAGGGAAAAGCTGTGGAAGTTTTTTACCTGGACTTTACTAACACCTTTGGTATGGTTTCCCACAGCATTCTCCTGGAGAAACTGCCTGTCCATGGCTTAGATGGGAGTATTCTTTTCTGGTTAAGAAACTGGCTGGAGAAGTGAACCCACACAGTGGTGATGAATGGAGATAAATCCAGTTGGTGGCCAGTCACAAGTGGTGTTCCTTAGGGCTCGGTATTGGGGCTACTTCTCTTTAATATCTTTATCAGTGATCTGGATAAGGGGATCAAGTGCACCCTCAGAAAGTGTGCAGACACCACCAAGTTGAGTGGGAGTGTTAACCTGTTTGAGGGTAGACAGGTGTTGCAGAGGGATCTGGACAGGCTGGATTGATGGGCTGAGGCCAATGGTATCAGGTCCAACAAGTCCAATTGCTGTGTCCTGCACTTGGGTCACAAACAAACCCATGCAACGCTACAGGCTTGGGGTAGTGTGGGTGGCATCTTTCCAGCTGCCTGGCATAAAAATATCTGCGCGTGTTGGTCAACTGTCAGTTGAACATGAGCCAGCAGTGTGCCCAGGTAGCCAAGAAAGCCAACAGTATCCTGGACTGTATCAGAGTGTGGTGAGTAGGACTATGGAAGTGATCATTCCCCTGTACTGGTGAAGCCCCATGTCAAGTACTCTGTGAAGTTTTGGGCCCTTCACTACAAAAAAAAAAGACACTGTGGTGCTGGAGAGTGTCCAGAGAAGGGCAACAAAGCTGGTGAGGGGTCTGGAGACTTCACTTATGAAGAGTGGCTGAATGAATTGGGGATGTGCAGCCTAGAGAAAAGGAGACTGAGACAAGACCTCTTATTGTCTCTACAACTACCTGAAAGGAAGTTGTAGAGAGTTGGTATTTCTCTTTTCCCAGGCCACAGGTGATAAGACAACAGGAAATGGCCTCAAGTTGCACCAGAGGAGGTTTACATTGGATATTAGGAAAAATTTTTGGACTGAAAGAGTTATTAAGCCTTGGAACAGGCTGTGCAGGGAAGTGGTTGAGTCCCCATCCCAGGCGGTATTTGACATATGGGTAGACATAGTGCTTAGAGATATGGTTTAGCGGTGTTTGATGATTAGACTAGAGGATCTTAAAGGTCCCTTCCAACCTAGGCAGTTCTATGATTCTGTGATTCATATCAAAGCCTATCATTTGCATCTAAACAAAAATATAGATTCCCATTTAAGCACCAAAGGTAATTTCTCTACCTTTTTTTT
>VZTM01038841.1:5801-19227 GCA_013400555.1 Jacana jacana | reverse complement strand
TTTTTTTTTTTTTTTTTTAATCACAATTATATGTCTTGGTCTCACTTACATTGTAAAAAGCTATTTCAGTTATTAAATTCCAATGACATAAAATTGTCTGTGCTTCCTTCTTCCTGGACAGAAGATAGTTCTGTGTGTGCTCTAGTACCTTTGAGATACTTCCTACAGCAAGTTTTGAAAAACATATAAAATCGCATACTATAAGCATCAGCACTCCAGTACACTTTTTTTCTTCCATTTTAATGATTATTTCAAAACATTTTACTTATGATTAAAAGACTACCCAAATGTATTCTTAAATATGAACTACAAACATGGATTTACTTTACAATATACACTTAGAACTTGTCTGTCTGAATAAACTTACACAAGACAGGTGAAGCCACACGGTATTTATGTTACTATTTGCCATGAACTGAAAAAGATTAAGGAAGTTTTAAGTCCTTCTGAACATGTTCTTTCTTCAAGGACATATTTTCTTATTGCTTCTTAAACCTCAGAAATTTTGCTTTCAATCCAGCATGATGGTTAAGCTTTAGAAAATAATTTTAAATGTTCTTATGCCAACACTGACATGTCACAAATATTTTGAATGAACTGCAAAAGGACTGAAATCAAGAGAAGAAATATAATGACAACACCATGACAAAAAGTACTTCACATAATAGTGTGCTTCTTTTAAGAAATATTGAGCACCTTTGATGGCTGTCTTAATATCAAATTTATCTGACAACGATTGCACTTGGTAAGATGTCAGAAACTTTAGACACAAGTCTTTGAAAAATACATGTACTAATTATGATAGCCATATTGCTTTCATTTGTAAACTAAGATGCAAACCAGTGTCCTAGTGTCATAGGAAAACAACTGAAAGCATTAATGCCAGTCTGAGAAGACTTTTCAATAATCTTATCCTGTCTAAGCAGCAAAGAAATCTCAGGAAGTCACTGCTTCTTATGGCAGAATTCAAACATTTGTCTAAGGTGGCAGAGAAAACCCTGAACTGACATGAAGTTAAATTATAGGGTTTAAATTGATCTCGTTGAGTTTTAATTATTTAAATTTTGTGTCTAGTTTAAACTTCCATCAAATAAATAAATAAATAAATAAATAGATAAATAGATAAATAAATAAATAAATATTTTGATAGGCAAATTATAAAACATAAACTGGCTTCCTGATTTTTACTGTCTAGATATAGACAAAACAAATCCTACTGCTAAAGCATAGGAATTCACAGTTGTGTTACATCCTTAAGGTTCCTATGCAAGAAATGGAGGAAAAGGTGAAGACCCAGGTAGTGATATGGTTTTGTTTCTTGTCCTAAAAACTCTAACAATGCCTTTCCGAGGGTGTCCACTTTGCTATTCTAGATCTAGTTTTAATATCTCCTACCTGTGCACCCTGGGCTCAGAATTCAAGAATTCTGAAAAAAAATATTAGAAAGTACATCAAATAGAGCAGTGCAAGAGATCATTGCAAAACTAAAATTGCAGGCAGAAGTAAGATTGTTGAGCTCTGCATAGTGGTAAGTAAAGGATTCAAGACAAAATATGCTGACATGAAAATGTATAAAACCACTTGAAAAATGTACAGGGAATCAGCAGCTTGGTGAAGCTGAGCATTAGACCATTTCAAATAGAAGGAGTGCAACCCTTCTACACGTTTCTGGCAAGTGTCTGGTCAAGTCCTAAGTTGTCTTATTGGAGGTGTAGACAATATTAAATCTGAAGTTTAAAGCTCATTAGTCTTAGTTGTCTAGTATATACATGTATCCAGTAGACATTGCCTTGTGGTTTTGTGTTTATTCTACTTAAACATGATAAAATTTGACCAAGCTTGGTGCCCCAGAGAGGCTCCAAGGCATCATTCTGTCAAAAGGGATTTTGAACCTCATATTAAATATTCATTAATTCACTTATGTTAAAAGTGTTTTATTTAGCATAAAATAATTATTAACTGGGTACCAAATATCCCGTGTGCTTCCCAAAAGAACACATTACTTTTTGATTAGTCCACTGAATGCTGAAGCAAGAATTTGCCATAAACCTTTTCATAGAGTAACAGAATCATAAAATAGTTTTGGTTAGAAGAGATCATTAAGACATCAAGTTCAACAGTTAACCTAGCACTGCCAAGTTACCACTAGCCATGTCCCTCAGCACTACATCCACACATATTTTAAATACCTCCAGTGATGGCAAATCACCCACTTCCCTGGGCAGCCCGTTCCAATGCTTGACAACCCTTTCAGTGAAGAATTTTTTCCTAATTTCCAATTTAAGTCTTCCCTGGTACAACTTGAGGCTATTTCCTCTTTCCTGTTACTTGGGAGAAGAGACCAACCCCCACCTTGCCACAACCTCCTTTCAGGCAGTTGTAGAGAGCAATCAGATCTCTCCTCAGCATCCTTTTCTCCAGGCTAAACAACTCTAGTTCCCAGTTCCCTCAGCTGCTCTTCATAAGACTTGTTCTCTAAAACCCTCCTCAACTTTGTTGTTCTTCTCTGCACACATTCAATTGCCTCACTGTGATTCTTTTAACAAGAGGCCCAAAACTGAAGACAATATTTGAGCTACAGCCTCACCAGAACTGAGTACAGAGGTACAATCACTTCCCGAGTCCTTCTGATTACACTAGTTCTAATAGAAAACAGGATACTGTTGGCCTTCTTGGTCACCTGGACACACTGCTGGCTCATATTCAGTAAGCTGTCTGCCAATATCCCAAGGTCTTTTTTCCACCACGCAGCTTTCCAGCCACTCTTCCCCAAGCCTGTAGCGCTCCATGAGGTTGTTGGACTCAAGTGCAGGACCCAGCACTTGGCCTTATTGAACCTTATCTCATTGGCCTCAACCTATTGATCCAGACTGTCCAGATCCCTCTGTAGACCCCTTCTACCCTCAAGCATACTAACACTCCTGCTCAACTTGGTGCCATATAAAAACTTACTGAGGGTGCACTCGATCTCCTTGTCCAGATCATTGATAAAAATATTAAAGAGAACAGGCCACAGTACTGAACCCTGGGAAACACCATTCTCATTCTCCCCCCTACTGGGCTCCTCTGGCAAAAACAAAAGGGAAAAACAAATTCATTAAAAATATAAATGGCATTGTGGGCAGACTAACACACAAATGTCTGTGGTTCAAGGTCACTGCCACAGACACAGAAGCCAGAAAGCCACATTAGTGAGGTCTTAGGTTGAAGTTAACGTGCTCTGCAGGGAAACATAATCACAAGCATCTGCAGAACTAAATATATAAAAATTTTGAAAACTCTAGACAGAATTAGAGGTATAAATGCTTCCACTGACTGAGTACGAGTAACTGATTTATCTGTTCAAATCAAAAAGATTCTGAAACATGGAGGGAATTCAGAGGAGTAATGTCTTTATCTATATTTATAAAGGACAATAAGAAGAGCCTCTTCAAGTATATCAGTAGGAAAAAGGAAGACAAGGGAAAATGTGGACCGACTGCTGAATGAGGTGGGTGCCCTGGGGTTGGAGGATGTAGAGAAGGCAGAGTTGCTGAATGCCTTCTTTTGCTTCAGTCTTTACTGCTAATGCTGGCTCTCAGGAACCCCAGATCCTGGAGATGGGTTAGAGAAAAATAACTTATTTGCTTTGAAGGAACAGAGCACTGGAACAGGTTGCCCAGAGAGGCTGTGGCGTCTCCTTCCCTGGAAATATTCAAAACCTGCCTGAGTGCCTTCTGTCCAGCCTGCTCTAGGTGGACCTACTTTGACAGGCTGGTTTGAATATATAATCTCCAAAGGTCCCTTCCTACCACTACAATTCTGTGATTCTGAGATACATAACTAGTTAAATTATGTAATAAACCAGATAAGCTGGTAAATGATGTGTCCAGAAACAAAGGAGAAGAAAATCATGTTAATTTAATCCAGCATAGCATATTGTGAAACCACCATCTTTGATTTCCCTTCAAATTTTCCACGTTATTTGTATATCAGTTATCATGCAGAGAAGTGAAAAGTAATTAAAACTCTAACAGGAATTGTAAAAGAAATTTTATCTGTATCTCTGCCTAAAATTATGTGGGATAAATATAATATATCTCATCTTTGATATACTTTTAAGACCATATACAAAAATGCAGTATATATATAGCTCATTCCTTTTATTTCTGATCTTGAAACTTTACTGTAATCATTGCATGGTTTACTTTATTTATTTTTTTTTCTTTTTCTAATGAAGGAGTGAACATGTTTCTTTCATTTTTAATTCTGCAAATTTAAATCTAATTTAAATCTAAAATACATGTCAGAACTTAAAACAGTCCTTTTGTATGTCTAAATCTTCTACAACCCTATCTAAACTTCTTAATCAGATATATATATATTTATATTTTTTTTAAGAAAAAGGAAAATCAGTGACTTGGTTTGATCTTTTATTTGTCAAATGACATTAAATCATATTCAGACTCTGAACATAGTTGAAGTCAGAATGACCTTAGAAATACCAGATCAAAATTCTTAGGAACAAATCAGCTTAATCATAACAATAGTTGCTATATCCAAAAAAATGCAATTGGATCACCACAGCAAATTTGTTATAAAGGGTTCTACATTACATCAAAGTGTTTAACAAAACTGCTGTGCTGACTAGGCACCATTGGAAAGAAAATTTCTTACACATTTGAAAACAAATATATAAATTTTCCATTATTAGTATAGTATCTAAACTCAGCACAAATAATCACAATTAAATATGCACTTTTAAGATAGGCCTTTTTTTTCTACTTTTGCAGGATCTTGGACCCCTGTTGTTCTCAGATAATGTTTACGGGGATGTAATATATTATTAGTTAGTAGAAGGTAGCAAGTCTGGGTATTCTTTTCCAGGAATATTTTTATTGTTGTTTTGGTTTGTTTTCTATGTGGATTTGAACAGGCAGAGGTACAAAATATCACAGAATTAATAATGCCATCCAATTTATTTTTTTTTTTTTTGGAAAATATAACTATGTTTCATGTATTCCTCACTAGATAGTGGTAATCAGCTTTCGGATGGTATCTGTAAAGGCAGGTCATTCCTTAAAATAAAGTATTATTTGTGTTGAATTCAACTGCTTATTTTAGGTGAAGGCTTGGAACTGCTGAGGATAACAGACAAACTCCCTCATAAGCTAAAAGCATTCTAAGTCACAAAGCACTAGGTGGGAAAAGAGAAGTGGGTTTAAAAAACATATGTCTTAATTCAGTTGTTTAAACATAGATTTCTCAATCAACTTGAGATTTCCTAGTATAAACCCAGTTGGCTTCAATCTGCTACTTCAGGAAGGCCTTACTGTCTCATGGGTATTGTGCCATGACTTTCAGACTCATGCAAATGTTTAAACACACCGACCTGTTTCAGTAGCATTACTTACCCAGATTTAGATTGAGCCCCAGGTATCTGTCACAAAGGATCCAACCAATACTTCCAGTGCTGTCCTGAGAATATAACAAAGGCAGGATTCAAATCCTTCACTACAGGTTTTCATACTGTTTGAGATAGCCTTTACTTGAAAGTTTCCAGAAGGATGTTTCCTAGGTCATTTTTTTCCAGCTCCGTATTCTAAAAGACACCAGAGTACATCAAAGTGGATGGTTGCCAGAGTTCAACCAACAATATTCCTCTATATATTTTTGATGTGTAACTTAGAGTAAATAAATCCAATTTGATTTTTTTTTAAAGGGGGCTTTTACAGAGTAATACATCTTACCCATCTGATATACCTGCAGTTGGAGGAGAAAATTGGTTTTACAGATGTGTCTGTTTATTTCTGTTTCCCTTCAAAGGAAGGTTGAACTATGAGCTTTGGAGAAATCTAAGTAATGAGTACAAAATAGTGATCAAAGGATACTATTCAGTTTCTGAAATTTTTGAGGTTTCCTAGAATTTTCTACGTAGGTTCCATAGCCCTGGTTGTTTAGCTTCTGAGACACTCCCTGTCTCTGAGCACGCTGGTGACTAGCTCATATCTGAACTACAGTGTTTAGATACATTGTTCCTCTACACATTAATCATCAGAAGCTTGTCTCAGTGGACATTTTTAGAACACACCTTATCAACTAGACTCCACAGATGTGAACAGACAGTAACTGTCTTCTAAATGTAGCCAGAAGAGTCTCATATATATTAGCCTCATTCTGTCGATGAATTGCTCGGGGTTTGGGAACCTGAGGGCATTCCTGATGGGATACCATGACCTTTTCATGTTGAGAGAATAGAAAGCTACAAAGCCTTCTTAATCAGACAATGTTTGAACTACCAAACCAATGTGGAAGTCACACTCCTTCTGTGTAAGTTATCCTTCAATACCAAAACAATGTTTCAGGGGTTTTTGACCCAGGAGAAGGAAAGCAAAAAATTGAATGTAGCCAGATGTCTATAACACTCACATAGCTGTAAGAAGCCTTCTTCAAGTGAATCTTTAAAGTTACTTATTTTTCACAAATTGAAGATTTCCAAGGGAAAAGGAGAGAATAGATTTCCCTCTTTCATGTGCTTTAAAATTATTAATAGTGTAGGGCTGGAGTGTAGTTGTTATCAAATTCATTTTTTAATAATATAAAAAAAAATACAGTGCTAGAATGCATATGAGAAAACTGAATAGTATACTCTTCGTGAGAAGACATGAAGATATATTTGTAGATGACCCCTGTATCTGCCTAACATTCTTGGCAATCTTTGAAGAGTGAGCTTTTACAAACTCCTTAGGTACTCTGTTGTCACGTTAAATTCCACATTCAGAAAATCATTTTTTGTTTGTCTTAATCTGTGTAAAAGTATTTTCTTTTCTTATCTCAGTGGACAAGAACTTCTTATAACTTTTCCCTTTAGCAGTTTATTCAAATAATAAAGAAAATAGCACCACCTTTTCATGGCATTATTTTTTTACTTTTTTGCTTCTTTCCTCTTTTTCTTATCAAAATCTGTGACAAAACTATCATTCCTCAAACTAGGTTGGTAGTTTAGAAAGCCAACATTAGTTTACTTGCAGCACTTGGTGGATGGGGGATTTCTCTCCTTTCATGTTCACCCGTCAGAGCTCTCCACGTAAATTTATACAAATTTTACAACATCATTATAAAAATAGTACCCCCTACATATATATATATATATATATATATATACGCATACTCAAGGGAAGTGTCTTCACCTCGACACGGTGATTTTCAGTACTATAATGAAGGTAATTAATCTTAGGACATTAAGAATTTTCACTTTCCTGTGAAGTTGGCTAAACTACTCAAAACATGTAGATTAGTACCATCCTTAAGGTCCTTATGCTCAATGTGCTTCCTTGAGAATGATACAATACTTGTCTCCCTTGATTAGGAATTCTTTTCATTAGTTCATGCTTGATAAATTCAAGGATAGAATTCTTGTTATTTGTGAGAATACACATAAGACCTTTCAACACTAATAACATTTCAAGGATATGCTTTGGTAGAACTTTTCTATCTCTTGCCCAACAAGATAAATTCTATTAATGATTCATCACGAATGTGGCTTTCTAAACTTCTGATGGTTCTTTTGTTTCTCTTTAGGACTCAACAATTTACTGAGATCTCTTTGCAAGGTAGAACTATAATTACATATAATATTGCAGCTAAGTTCATATCAATATTGTGTAAACATTTCACTATTAAAATATATATTTGGCATGACTCAATGTTAAAATAAGATAATTTCTTCTATTTTGCATTGACATAACTTTCTTGACTCTTTCAATCTAGTCTGCTAGCATCCACAAACATAAAATCTTTTTGGCCAGAAAGTTTTATATTATTTATGATATATATATTTTTTTTATCACATATAACATATGTTTTGTCTTCACTGATTTTATTTTTTGTCCTATTATTATGATCCTATCCTTGAAATGTACTTTTAATTTCTTCCAGTTTTTCTCATAATTTGTCATCACTGAATTTCTCTCATTCTTTTATGAAAAATATTTAGTGAAAGTATTTTAGATAACTAGGCCTTGTTCCCATTGTGTAAATCTAAATTATTAATTTAAACATAAACATAAACATACTGTCATGTGCTTCTAGAAGTTCCTTTTCTGAGCAGACAAATTGAAGGTAGAGACAAGGGAATATAAATACATTAGCAGAGTATATGCTCAGACAGACAGAAGAGTTCTTTGAATGATAATAGAAAAAACTAATAAATTTCATAGACAACGAAAATATATTTTCATACTTGACCACATTATGCACATCAGACAGCAGTACTCATTATAAAAACTTACCAGTGGGACTTGAAACTAGATTTATATCCCCATAGAAGTAGAATGGTCAAAGTCTATGGGTAGTTCTTTGAGTCACTGAATTAATTTGGAAGTCATTCATACATACTCTTTAAAATTTTCTGATATTCCTCGAATTCACATCTCAGATTTCAAGCTACACAAATTATCAGTTGTTACAAATAAAATGAAGGCTGAAAACCTAATATTTAAAGAGGAATACTGGCAACATTCTGTTTTCTGTCAGTCCTTCCTGTTAAACTTCTTTTAATTAATTCATTTATTTGATGCACACAAGTCGATGGGGCTGGATAGGTCACACTCAAGAGTGCTGAAAGAAATGGCAGACATGCTTGCCAAGCCGCTTTCCATTTTTTTCTTTAGGTCAGGGCTAACTGGAGAGGTCCCAGTGGACTGGAAAGTAGCAAATGTAATGCCCATCTACAAGAAGGGCAAAAGGGAAGATCCAGGAAACTTGTCAGTCTGATCTTGATATCAGGGAAGGTCATGGAACAGATCATAATGAGTATCATCACTAACCATGTAATGGTCCACCAGGGGATCAGGCCTAGTCAGCATGGGTTTATGAAAGGCAGATCCTGCCTGACAAACCTGATCTCTTGTTATGACAAGATGATCCAATTTTTGGATGAGGGGAAGACCCTGGATATAGTATACCTGCATTTTCAAAAAGTATTTGACACTGTCCCCCACCAAATTCTCATGGAAAAGCTGGCTGCTCGTGGCCTGGATGAGTATATGATCCTCTGGATTGAGCACTGGCTGGAAGGATGGTCCCAAAGAGTGGTGCTCAATGGAGTTAAATCCAGCTGGCAGGCGATCACAAGTGGTGTTCCTCGGGGCTCAGTTTTGGGGCCATTTTTTGTTTTATATAATTATTGATGATGTTGACAAGGATATAGAGAGCACCATCAGCACTTGCTTTTCAGTGCTTACAATGCAGATATCTAAATGTGAGATAATTTGCTAAGTTCACACAACAATCAATTAATATCTTGTTTTGTCAACAAAAAATAGAGTAGATGTAAACTTACCATGAGACTTAAATAGATAAATCCTAAATAAAAACTTTTTAAATAAAATTGTAAAGACATGTTCATGGAAACAAAGGTACCGTCCTCTTCTATGTTTTCCTTATTAATTCAATATCTCTGATACTTTCTTAAATATTCCATCTGAAAATATACAAACAGGTTCCTTGCTTTTATTGTGTAAGGTAGAGCAAGTCTCCATTTTGTTGTAGTTTTTAANATCATCATCAAATATTTTTCTTTTTCTTTCAGCAGTTAGACTTATTAGTGAGCCAGTAAATTAGACCATGTGATTTCTAAATAATTTTATAGACGTCCTGGACTTCCAGTAAATGAGACACAGAGTAATACTTCATAGTGTTGTCCTTACCAATAAGATCTGTCAGCAATAATAAGGCTAATGGGATGATAATAATATAAATGTTTGTTGTGAGATTAGTTATATTTTTATGTATACCAGAAGATAGGTGAATCTCCTAAGTATTTGACACTTTTTTGAATAAAAGACTTTGCCAACTTCTTGTCATATATAGTTGCCTTGACTTAAATTAAGACGGAAATCAAGTACTTTTGCCTCACATTTGAACAGATAAAAAGCTGAACACAAGCATTTTTAACCAATAAGCAATACTCTTCAGGATCTTTCTGTTTTATGTTTGTTCAGAGTTATTTGAATCTTTAATGATTCAAGACTAGCAGCATCTCATCTTTATGTACCAGACAATACCACAATTTACAATGTATGACTAAGTCTCATCACTTTGACATAATAAACTCTCATTTAGGTTCTCTTTTATAGTCTTTAATATTCACAATTAAGCTAATAAAATCCTGAGATAATACTTTTACTTTTAATTATGTAAGATGTAATTATGTAATTCAATTATTTCATCTATACATATATAAATAGCTAGATAATAGTGCAGAGAAAAACACTATTTCAATCAGTTCACTGGTCTGAGAATCAGAAAAAAATGATGTGTGTAGTTTCTATGGTTTTATATTTCTTATTATAACCTCACGTGTATTTCTTAAGACAGATTTCCCAAACGGTTAGACTGTCACAGCAAAGTGAATCCTGCAGAGGCTGTAGGTGTTCCTGGTTTGTATATATACTCCCTAGAGTAACTGCTGTAGCACTTGTGTCAGTGCTGCTACTAGTGCCACTGATGTTTAGGTGTGGGAAATTTGATATTTGGATGTGGGAAGATTCTATAAAGAGATTTTGTGATTTAATACTTAATATTTAGATGGTCTTAGTGCAGGTTATCTTACCTAACTCCAGGTATATCTGGTGTAGACAAAAACTACAGCAAAACTAGCCTCTCAAAGTACATTTTATAATCATCTCATTCATTACACATAAGCACTTAATATAATTTTAGACAGACTGTGCTGTCTGATATATTTATATGGGACAAGCAGACACCACACAGGACCTAAGTAATATCCAAACCCTACAAAATGACAGATGGAGGCCAGCATGTTACCATAGGGTTTTTCAGATGACACTAGATATCTAACTGTGGGCAACTGGATTAGTTCCAGATAAAACCAGGAAGGTTAGGGAACTATCACAGTTAGACTTGGTCTTTATGGTCATTCCTAATATAAATTGTTCTATGAGTCAACTGACTTTTTTTATACATCTACATTGAGATAAGGTGAATGTTACTTGAGTCCAGCCCAACAGTTTCCCATAAAGAACGTGGACAGTTAAACATTCATACCAATGTGTTCAGAAGTGGGTACCACAAGTCTTAAGATGGTATGAAAGGTATACTTGGCCAACCCACAAGTGAGTGACATGAACTAAAACTGAAGAACTATCCCTAACTGGGGAGACACTGACAAATGTATTTGTGAAAATTTCAATATCCCAAAATGTAGTTAATCACTATTTTGAAGTTATACCTGAGTTGTGATAATTGCAACTGATGTAGACATAAATTTAGCACAGATATTGACAGTAAAGCAGCTAAAACAATGCAGGACTCATGGTGGACTTACAACCAAAGTATACCTCTTTCCATCCCTGTTTGAGAGTTTTATGGGTCATAAAAATGTCTTTGGTGCTCTGCTATCGGTACGTGGTGTCCTAGTGTCACCTTCTTAAAAAAACTGTTGCCCCAGAAATTTCTAAATGCATAAGAAGATGCTTAAGATTGTACACAGCAAAGTTAATTATGTCCTTCATTCTGAACTAGAGATAAATATAATTTTTTACTCAAGATTCTCAGCTACAGCTCCTTATTTTAGAAATAAAGTAATAGTTACTCTATAGCCAGATAGTCTCTGAGAGTCTGTATCCGAAGACAGCTTCCCACCAGGAAGGCACAATGGTCTATTCAATATAACTATCTTTTCAAAATGCTGTGGATTACCAAAGTCATTTTTGAAACAGTAGTTGGAACACAACAGCTAAATTTACAACATTCTATCAGCTCCTTAATACGTTGTGTGCTGCAAGAGAAAACCTTAGTACGCAGAAAATATTTCATAAACAGAATAAAAATTGAGAAAAAAAGTTTAAAAACTGCAAAAATGTCATTACACTTTCATAATTCTCTGAATATGGCATGAAAATGACACTTAAAATGATAGAATCTACTGTAGTCTGCTTTCCCTCTGGAACAATGTATTTGTCATTAGTTATAGCCTGCTGTTTTATATCACAGAACAATTGTCCTTTCTTGTAACAGGTAATATGTTGACTATCAAACAGAAGAAACAGAACTATCAAACAAAGGATAAGATTAATTGTAAAAAAATTGTAAACTCATCATAGCTTCACTAGCCGATTAGAAAACAGCAAGTGCAATTAAAGTAAATGACAAATCTTGTAGCCTCCTCTTGTTTATAGACAATATTCTGCGTTAAATTAATGAAAGTTCTTTGTGAATCATGGTACTATGGAAAGTTCTTTGTGAATCATGGTACTATGGTAAAACTGAAAGCCTTGAAAATTACACTTTTCTTTACTTACAACAGACAACTTCACCTAGTATAGTTTGTTAAGAAGATGCTTGAGTATATGACTAATGTCTACCTGGCATTACAGTATGTATTTTGATTCAGGAGTATGCTTGATAGAATTAAATCAGCTGCTTTACATAGGGGTAGGATTTATCACAGCCAGATTTAGCACTATAAAAAAGTAGGTATGGAATCTAACCTTGGAGCCTGAACTTCTTAACTTGGCTAAGGCCAAAGAAAAATTGCTCCAACGGGAAACATAAACCACTTCTTTTAAACAACCATCTTAACCCTTGGAGGAAAGTATGGGACCAACTTTTGTCATTTTTACTCAGAGGTCCATGCAACTACATACTTAAATTTCAAATACTTGAGTAACAAACTTACACCTATGTTATCAAAATATTCCAATCTTAACAGCCCTGATGACTTCAACTTTTATGAGAAGGTGTAGAAAAAAAGTAGCAAAAAAGGAAATGTTTTGATTCATTTTATACAACTATGTATGTCTCTATATAAAATATTGAAACCAAATTGGTACTAAAACAATGTTTGACTCCAGAATTTTTCCAGCTGGGCTTTGCAGAAGTCATTAGGGTAACAGTTATGCTATGACACATGAAGCGGTCTTGCTATTGATTGCCTAAAGACCATGAACCACAGTGTTGACAAGCCAGTTTGCTTATGCAAAGAAGAAAAGTACAAGGAATAAATTACAAACCTTATACTTTACCAATCAAAATTTTTTCAGGATTCTTATAAAGTATTTTCCCTGTCTACACTCTTTTTCTGGAAATGTTTAGTTTGGAGAAGAGGAGGCTGAGGGGAGACCTCATTGCCCTCTATCCATTAACTGAAAGGAGGTTGTAGAGAGGTGGGTGTTGGCCTCTTCTCCCAAGTGAATAACGACAGGACTAGAGGAAATGGCCTGAATTTACGGCAGGGGAGGTTTAAATTAGATATTAAGAAGAATCACTTTACTGAGAGAGTGGTCAGACACTGGAATGGTCTGCCCAGGGAGGTGCTGGGGCCACCAGACCTGAAGGTATTTAAGAAAGATGTAGATGTAGCACTTCTGGGCATGTTCTAGTGCATTTTTTGTTGTTGTGGTTTGTTTGTTTGTTGGTTTGT
>VZTM01038840.1:177468-203238 GCA_013400555.1 Jacana jacana | reverse complement strand
TGATCTTTCAAGGTCCCTTCCAATCCCTGACAGTCTGTGATACTGGTTCCTTGAGTCGAAGGCACATTCTAAATGGACCTGGTACTTTGCTTCCTGACCTCCCCAACAGCCTGACTTCCAGTTCTCGGGACTGTAAAACATCTTATATACGTGTATTTATTTGTCTCGTTCTGCTTTGCTCGCTGTTGGGTATCAGGAAGGTGCTCAGGGCTCTGGAAGCCCCAGCTGAAACGAAGGAGGTTTGGGCTGGGAGGTGGGACGTTTGTGCAGCATCATTTGCCTTGAGCAAATGTAACACGCTCCTCACCACCTTCTTGCCATTACAGATGCATCCCTGAACCCTGCTTTGCTGGGGTCTCTGAAATCACCATCTCGCTTCGTGACTCGTGATGGGAGGGAGTAGGCTGGCAGTCTCTTATTAATCATGTGCATGAAGGGAGTTAGCTTTCTGCTCGTGCCAGGAGGGAAATACCGAGTTGCCAGTATGCAGATCTATCCTTCAGCTTGCCAGTCCTTCCCAGCAACTGGTTTTTGCTGGTTTGCCACGGCACGAGGTGGCTGATTTTTGTATCCTTCACAGTAATTGATCTGTGAGGAAAAGAAAAGCTGCAGGATCGGTGCTCTCTGTGTTCCTGCAGCTTCAGAACCTACTTTGGGGTTTTTTCCTTCCCCCCTCCCCGCCTGAAAGCGAGCTAATAGCTTTTGCTAATAGCTTTTGCTAATAGCTTTAAATTAATTACCTGTCAAACCTCCACATCTGAGTCACCTGTTGTGAAATGTCCCACAGCAAATGTTTAGCTGTTGAAGAGAAGAGAGTACTTTGGGTGCGTGTAGTCTCCCTGAATTGGGTGTTTGGGAACCACAGAGGGCTGGGGGGTGCAGAATCTCTTCTCTCATTTAGATGTTCTTCTAGTTGTTCCAGATCTAAAAGATGGGGTGTCTGCTCAAGTTGTTATTACCTGACTATATATGTGGAATAAGTAGTAGTTCAAAGGGAAGGAACAATCCCAGGCAGCTGGGAAGTGCATCTGCAGGACACCAAGTTGACCATGAACCCAGCCATGTGCCCTTGTGGCATAGAAGGCTGCATTAGGAGCGTTGCCAGACGGTGGATGGAAGTGATCCTTCCCTCCCTTTATTCCATGCTGGTGAGGTCACACATGGAGTGCTGCGTCCAGGTCTGAGTTCCCCAGTACACAAGAGAAATGGACATGGAGGAGGGTCTGCAGAAGTACACAAGAGTTACGTACAGACTGAAAGGTCTAACACAGAAAGGTGAGGAAGATGATTAAGGGGCTGATGAGGAAAGGTTGAGAGAGCTGGGACTGTTCTGCCTGGAGAAGAGAATTTTTAGGGGGATCTCTTCAGGGGGTATCACAGAATCTTCATGGTTGGAAAGGACCTCTGAGATCACAGAGTCCAACCATAAGCGCATAAGAAACCCCTAATGTCTCAGCCACTAGAGCATTTCTTGAAATGCCACATCTACATGTTTCTGAAATACCTCCAGGGATGGTGACTCAACCACCTACAGGGAGGGGACAAAGGGGACAGAGCCAGGCTCTTTTCAGTGGTGCCAAGGGCCAGGAACAGAGACAACGGGCACAAACTGGAACACGGGAACTTAGAATCATAGAATCATAGAATCAGAATCATTTTGGTTGGAAGAGACCCTTGGGATCATCAAGTCCAACCATCAGCCCTACTCTACAAGTTCTCCCCTACACCAGATCCATCAACACCACATCCAATCTACTCTTAAACACAGTTAGGGATCTTGACTCCACCACCTCCCTGGGCAGCTGATTCCACTGACTGACCACTCTCTCCATGAAAATTTTTTCCTAATGTCTAGCCTAACCCTACCCTGCTGCAGCTTGCAGCCATTCCCTCTTGTCCTGTCGCTCATTGCCCGTGAGAAGAGACCAGCACCAATCTCTCTACAGTGCCCTTTCAAGCAGTTGTAGAGAGTGATGAGGTCTCCCCTCAGCCTCCTCTTCCTCAGACTAAACAACCCCAACTCCCTCAATCGATCCTCATAAGCTTTATTCTCCAGACCTCTCACCAGTTTCATTGCCCTCCTCTGTACTCGCTCCAGCACCTCGATATCTCTCTTGAGTTGAGGTGCCCAGAACTGGACACAAGACTCAAGGTGCGGCCTCACCAGTGCTGAGCACAGGGGGACAATCACCTCCCTACTGCTGCTGGTCACACTATTCTTTATGCAAGCCAGGATGCCCTTGGCCTTCTTGGCCACCTGGGCACACTGCTGGCTCATGTTCAGCCTCCTGTCGACCAGCACCCCCAGGTCCTTTTCTGCCAGGCAGCTCCAGCCACACTGCCCCAAGCCTGTAGCCATCCATGGGGTCAACTTCTCTCTGAATATCAGGAAACTTTTCTGCTGTGAGGGAGACCAAGCACTGACACACGTTAGTGACACTTGACCAAGCACTGACACCCAGAGAGGCTGTGGAGTCTCCATCCTTGGAGATACTCAGAAGTTACCTAGATGTTGTCCAGGGCAAGTGTGGTCTAGGTGGCCCTGCTTGAGTGGTGGGGTTGGACCAGATGCCCTCCAGAGGTCCTTTCCCACCTCAGCTGTGTTTCCTGAACAGCAGCGCTGCTGCCGGGAAAGAAGCCGGAATGAAGTAGGCTTTGTTGCTGTTTGTTTGAGTTGCATCAGCTGGATCAATACTCTATTTTTCTTCTATTTCTCTTTAATTTTATATATGTATATTTTAAATAAGGAGGTCCAAAAAGCAGAATTAGCGTGTGAGAGCAGTGGTTTGCAAACTGGTGCTGATTTTGAGCGATTCAAATCATCTTTAAGAGGAGTGTCTCAGCTTCCTGCGGAGAGCAATGGCTGTTCAGCTTTGCAGAGAACTAACTCACCGGCCTCTTGTATGAACATCATCAGAAGAAGAAAAGACTGAAGCAAAACCCTGTGCAGCCCCCTTTCCTCCCCCCCCAGAAAAAAACTGTCTTAGGAATGCAAATTTAGGTTGAACGCCGTCTGTCAGCCTCGATAGTGTCACCTTAACTGCATTTCTGTGCTCTCCCGTGCGCTTGGCTGACAAAAGCTGCTGTTCCGCTGGTATTACCTACATCATCCTCTTCTGCTGAGGATTAGCAGGTGGCATCTGTGACAGTGAGACCTATCTGCAGCGTGACAACAAAATTAGGCTTTCTGCTAACTCTGGAGCTGTAGAAGAGTACTTAGGATCACGAAAACTCTGCTTCCAGAGGAATGCTGGTTTCTCCCACTTAAATACCTTGGTTTACCGAGATCTAGTGAAGGTCCTGGATTCAGCATGTGACTTTGTGGACGTTTTAGGTGATTTAATGACCTAAATAGACCCATTCTATATTCTTTTATTTTGAATCCATTGATTTCTGTTCTGAAATTTGGATTTTTAGACGATGGGATCAAGACTGGGGGGAGGGGGCATGCGGGGAAGGGAGGGAAACTTTGTACCCAAAACCTAGGCTCTGTTAACAGGAGCATCTGTACTTGCTCCCTGCATCTCAGCACAAGAGAGATATCGAGGTGCTGGAGCGAGTACAGAGGAGGGCAACAAAGCTGGTGAGAGGACTGGAAAACAAGGCTTATGAGGATCGATTGAGGGAGTTGGGGTTGTTTAGTCTGAGGAAGAGGAGGCTGAGGGGAGACCTCATCACTCTCTACAACTGCTTGAAAGGGCACTGTAGAGATATTGGTGCTGGTCTCTTCTCACGGGCAATGAGCGACAGAACAAGAGGGAATGGCTGCAAGCTGCAGCAGGGTAGGGTTAGGCTGGACATGAGGAAAAAATTTTTCACAGAGAGAGTGGTCAGTCAGTGGAATCAGCTGCCCAGGGAGGTGGTGGAGTCCCCATCCCTGACTGTGTTTAGGAGCAGATTAGATGTGGTGTTGAGGGATCTAGTGTAGGGGAGAACTTGTAGAGTGGGGCTGATGGTTGGACTTGATGATCCCAGGGGTCTCTTCCAACCTAAATGATTCTATGATTCTATGATCTCCCCTCTGTGGGCTGGCACGGCTCAGCCCGCGACCTGGTGTTAACAAACGTGGTTAGAAATACGAGGAGAGCAATGCAGAGTGACAGCACCTATTTATTTGCCTGCTGTACACGGGCATGTTGCTTTATAAGCAGCCTTTATCACATGTAGTACACCTTTGTAACTGTAATACATAAATGTATATGTATAGATATATATCTATATCTCAGTGTCTCCAGAGGAAGTGCCCTTGGCCTTCATTATGACATTGCAAAGAGAGATGTTTCACCTTGAGGTTGTCTGTGTCAGCCCTTTGAAACTGATGGGGTCTTGCTGAAGGGTTTCAGGCATGTCTGAAAGAATAACCCAGTTTTATCCACGTAATCTCTGCCAGTGCAGGCTCTTGGTGTCCAGGGCTGCTGCACTGGATTGCTCATGTGATTGTAAGTTCTGCTCAGAGGTGTTTCGTTGGTGTAGGTTGGAAATTAATATATATTCGAGTTAATACGGAACAGCAAAAACATTGGAACTTCTGCAGGGAGAATAATTTATATGGATTGAGGTTTATCTTATGGAGAATTAAACTGCTGTCACTAGAAATCACTGAGGCTTTTAATTGAGGTAGTTAATAGGGCCACACCTTCCCCTGTACAATATTTTAGATTGACTTTAAGAACATGAATTGTATGTGCTCGCCTCAGTCTCTCATGTGCCTTGTTCTTGCAAGGGCAGGAGGTCTACGCTGCTAAATTGGGCTCACACTGGTTTTGGGGATCTGCATTTTGAATTGACTTTCTTAATGAATGCCTTTATTTTTTATTTTATTTTATTTTACTTTTAAATCACAATTCATTTTGGGCAGAATGAGGTAATATCAAGATTATTGACTGTCTCTTGCTTTGTGTGAAGCTGCTGAAAGGAAAGTGGTCTTACATATTTCAGAATGAAAATACCTGTCCCGTTGCAGAGGAAGTGTGGCTACGTGTAGTCTGACCTTCAAGCTTCTAAAAGACTTTAAGCACATCAGCTGGAATTGAATGTGAACTAGCATGGGTCATCTGAACAGCTAAACTCTGATTTACTCTACTAAGAGTAAAGCAAAATATTTGGATTAATCTTTGAAATCAGGCTACAAGAGTTTTCACAGAATCACAGATTGTTACAATTGAAAAGAACCTCTGAGGTCACCAAGTCCAACCATACACAAACCCACAACCAACCACTCACCACAATCTCAGCCACGAGAGCACGCCCTGAAGTGCCACATCTACTTGTTTCTTAAGTACCTCCAGGGATGGTGACTCCACCACCTCCCTGGGCAGGCTGTTCCAGTGCCTGAACACTCTCTCAGTAAAGTCATTCTTCCTAATATCCAGTCTGAACCTCCTCTGCTGCAACTTCAGACCATCTCCTCTGGTCCTGTCATTGTTACCTTGGGAGGAGAGGCCAACACCCACCTCTCTACACCCTCCTTTCAGGTACTTGTAGAGGGCAATGAGGTCTCCCCTCAGCCTTATCTTCACCAAACTAAACATGCCCAAATCCCTCAGCCTCTGCTCATAAGACTCATTCTCTAGACCCCTCACTGGCTCCATTGCCCTTTCGTGGACACACTCCAGCATTTCAATGTCCTTCTTGTAGTGAAGGGCTCACAACTGAACCCAGCACTCGAGATGAGGCCTCACCAGTGCCCAGTACAGAGGTACCATCATGTCCCTGCTCCTGCTGTCCATGCTATTCCTGATCCAGGCCAGGATGCTGTTGGCCTTCTTGGCCACCTGGGAACATTGCTAGCTCATGTTCAGCTTCCACCAATACCCCCAGGTCCTTTTCTGCCAGGCAGCTCCAGCCACTCTTCCCCAAGCCTGTTAGCACTGCAGGGGGTTGGTGTGACCCAAGTGCGGGACCTGGCACTTGGCCTTGTTGAACCTCATACAATTGGCCTTGGCCCATTGATCCAACCTGCCGAGGTCCCTCCGTAGAGCCTTCCTACCCTCAAGCAGATCAACACTCCCAACCTAGTTGGGTGTCATCTGCAAACTCACTGAGGGTGCCCTCAACCCCCTCATCCAGATCATCGATAAAGGAATCAAACAACAGAATTGAGTCCTGAGGGACACCACTGGTGACCAGTTACCAGCACAATTTCACCCCATTAATCACAACTCTCTGGGCACGGCCATCCAGCCAAGTTTTTACCCAGTGGAGAGTACACTTGTCTATGCCACGATTCACCAGCTTCTCCAGGAGATGGTGGAGACGTGGAGATTGGTGGAGACGGTGTTCAAGACCTGTAGTGTTTTCACCGTAACTGGGAAAAGGAATTGCACGTGCTGGGAAGGTAAATGCCGTACCTCTTTTGGCGGAGGAGAGGTTCTGAACATGTAATTATCTGCTCCAGAATCACTTGAGTGCGTTTAAAACTTTGCCAGTATGGTTAAACGAAACTGGTGAGAGGCCTGGAGGATAAGGCTTATGAGGATCGATTGAGGAAGTTGGGATTGTTTAGTTTGAGGAAGAGGAGGCAGAGGGGAGACCTCATCCCTCTCTACAACTGCTTGAAAGGGCATTGTAGGGAGGTTGGTGCTGGTCTCTTCTCACAGGGAATTAGTGATAGAAGGAGAGGGAATGGCTGCAAGCTGCAGCAGGGTAGGGTTAGGCTGGACATGAGGAAAAAGTTTTTCACAGAGAGAGTGGTCAGTCAGTGGAATGGGCTGCCCAGGGAGGTGGTGGAGTCCCCATCCCTGACTGTGTTTCAGAGTAGATTAGTGGTGTTGAGGGATCTGGTGTAAAGGAGAACTTGTAGAGTGAGGCTGATGGTTGGACTTGATGATCCCAAGGGTCTCTTCAAACTTGAATGATTCTAGGATTCTATGAAAAGAGTTTCTGAGCTTTAAGATCCGTGTAAAAGGTATTTGTGTGTGCTCAGACCTTGCTTGTAACGCCAGCACCAACACGCAATCACTGCTGCTCTCTGGCTGGGGCACTGATCCCGGGCGATTCGCGAGGGACACGGATTGGATGGGCACGCCTGAGGGTGGTACTCCACAAAAGACTTCTTTCCAATGCTGTGTGGGGGTTCTTTGCACAATTTTCACAGTATTCCTGGTCTTTCAATAGCAGAACTCCTTAAAAGGATAATGATTTGCATATTTCTTTTCCTTTACAGGATGCTGACATAGAAAAGTGTATTTTCTAAGCCGTGGCTCTGTGCTTCCCGTTAATAAAAATCTCTGTGGCCGAGACAATCGATACACCCATTATAAAAACATAATGATATTGGAACGCCTTTGTTGTGCCAAAGTTCCCTGAGCAGCCTTTTTGTGGGGTTTTTTTTTTTTGGATATAGGTTTGTTAGAGAATTTTATTTTCTTGTCTTTTTTGTAGCAAATTCTGAAATCGAGGTGTCTGTGTCTGCCAGAAACGTGAGACGGCTGCTCAGCTTCCAGCGATACCTGAGATCGTCCCGCTTTTTCCGTGGTATCACCGTTCCAAACTCTTCAAACATTCTGGATGATGATTATAATGGACAAGCAAAGGTTGGTTGCTCCGTTTTTGTCTTTCTTTTTTTATTTTTAAATACGTTGTTAAAAATGTTTGCTGGTGTATGACTGTATCTTATGTTGAGAGGTAGAATTTAGTTACGGGTTTAACAGCCAAACACAAATTTTAAGCATGTGTCTGAGTGTGCAGATACATGTCTACATCTTGATAAGATCCAGCCCAAGTTACCTGCTTTCTAACAAATCCTTCACCCCTCCCAAGTTTACCAGGATGATTTTTAGAGCTTGTAGGGCTTGCTGGTTTTCTGTAATAACTCACGAGCGGAGGATGCGGTGCAATGACTGAAGAAGAAGTGAAAAAAAGAGAAATGAACTGTGTTTTAAAAATGGAATGGAGCACTTTGGACAACTGTGGTAAACCCCCCCACCCCCCCCTCCTCTTTCCTTTTGGTGAAATATTCCATGATGATGTCCAACCTCATCACCGAGTATCGGAAGAGTGAGTAAGAACCGAGTCTTCACAGAGTCTTCAGTGGCGGTTTCTTCACTGAGTCTTCAGTGACGGTTTTCACTACTGAAAACCCCATAAAAGGCAGAAATGGATTGATCAGATGATGGTGCCAAAGTGACTTTTTCTTTGGGAGGCAGCTGAGGGGAATGAGCAGCCAAAGGTTACAGGTTGTTGACGATCCCAAAAGCTGTGTCTTGATTGCGTGTCGAGCTGCTTGTGTGTAACCTTGACACGGGACAAGGAGTACATCCATAAGGCCCAGCATCAGGCTGCATAGCCTGGAGGATGGATTTAATAACTGTACATGTAATTAAACAGCAGAAAGATCTCATTAACGCTGTTTGTTTCTCCTGGTAGCTTGAGTTTTAGTGGCTGGTGGTGAACAGCTAGAACATAGTAAATTGAGCCGCGAAACAGCTCTACCAACCTATTGAGAATAGGAGAAGGCAAGTGTCTGGTGTAAAACTTGCTGGGCAGGAACTTCTGACCAAGGTAGGGAAAGCCAGGACTGCGAGTGCTGAGATAATGGTGAGGCCTTCAGCACTTTTTACTGTTGTTGTTCATCCTTGTCCATCCGTGTTCCTGGAAGAACAGTCCACGTAGAGCAGCTGTGAAGCAGTGCTGGGTCAGGGAGGTGCAATCTCAACTCAGTTTCTTAAAAAAGGAAATTAAAAGCTTGCCTTTTATGTCCAGTAAAGCATCTTGATATTATTTCTCTTTGGGTAAACAACAAGGGAAAGAGAAACAGAGGGGAAGGACTCTATACAGATTAACTCCTAGCTCACAGGAAGAATTACAAGTGGAAGAAGCCTGATCATCGTTATTCTTTCATGCTGTTTCTGGGGTTTAACCTAAGTGTTTTAAATTGTATTCCTTTGAAGAAATGGAATAAAGGCTGAAGGGCCAGTACTGTCCAGATGCTTCTTGTATTTCAGTTTTTCAATGTGCAACATGTATTTTAAAGTTATCAGACAAATTTAATCCTCATCCGAAGGCTCGTGTCAGTCTCTGGAATCTTAAATATTCCTCTGGGCTGTGGGAAGATAGACAAATACTGAGAAAAAAAGGTGACAACTTCTGTGTTTTCTTTCAGTGTATGTTGGAGAAGGTTGGAAACTGGAATTTTGATATTTTTCTGTTTGACAGGCTGACAAACGGTGAGTTTACTTTTGCCGTTTCATTTGCGGTTCATCCCTTTACCGCTTTTACGTCGCGGTGCGTGGTTGCTTCTTTGCTAGAGAGCACAAATTTCATCAAGTAGTGCTTTTTGGTTTAATAGGCTTTAATCTAAATCCTCGTTTGCCTTGCCACTCTGTGTGAACGCCCTCGCTGTCGGTACTGATTAACAGGCATTGATTTGTAGAAGGGGCCCTGCTTGTACTTCCTAGCTTGCTGTTCTCTCTTTTATTGTAAGTAGTAATTTGTTGTAAATTAACAAATAATTTTGCTAATTTAATAAGTAAATAAATAACCTGTGGAATGGTGTTAATTTAGATGGGTTTTGTCCAAAAGGTCACTTACATTGAACATGTCTTTTTCTGATAAATTTGATGTTGGATAGAATAGTTCTAGCCTAGCTCACCGTACCAGAAGAAAGCAAGATGGGATGAAGGCATTATAATTTTATCTGGCCAAATACCTAAAGAATTAGGAGTTGAGCAGGCAGAAGCTGCTTTCTTTACCTGTGGCTTCCACAAATTAAAAGCAAAGTAAGAAAATATTATGGTTAGTTTTGTGCAGTCACTGCAAATAGCAGTGGGAGCTACAGAAGAAGTTGCCTTTTAAAAAAATAAAATAAAGCATCGGTGAAGTTATGGGCAGAGAATTAGGAAAGAGGCCTGGAAAGAAGGAGGGAGGGCTGGTGTGAACAGAGAGAAGCTTTACATCACAATCCACAGCAGCAGAGGCTGAGTTTCCAGTGGAGTGGAAGGAGGGGAAGAGCGAGTCCAGCCCCAGGGTGACGTTGGTGCCGGTGTGGGAAGTGCACGGAGGGCAGCTCTGGTGGGTTTTTTCACCAGTGGAATGGAGATGGTGGCAGAGATGCAAGTCAGAGCGTTTGAAATTGGCTGAAGGAAAGAGAAATGAAGCTCAGAATGAAAAACACGGGGCCAACAGGTGATTTTCTCTCCCATTCTGTGGAAGAGCTGCTTGGCTTAACGGAGTGTAAAAGCAGTCTCCTTCCAGTTTGATCTGATACAGCAAATGGATATAAAAAGTGCAAAGGAAAAGGATTTTTACACATGTTTATGTAGATGAGGGTAAACTTCAGACTGTATGAGAAAAAGCTCTGTGTGCAAGTTACCCTGTTTGTAAGCATGGCTTGTTTCAGATGAAATCATCCCTTTTTATTCAAGGCCTTCTCTACTATTCAGATACGCTTTTGTTTTTCGTTTTAGACACTCCCAGTACAGCCTCTGCTGTGGAAACCTTCCTATACCATCCCTGTTGGGCCCTAGTTTAGGCATTTTAGGAGGCACTCTCGTTCTTGAAAGCTCGTAAGGGGAGAATGCTGTGTATAAACCTGCCCTGGACGAGCCTGCAAGAAACCAGCCATACAGTTAATACCACTTGAAGAACTGGGTGTCTCCCTGTGAGGAAGCAGAGGGCACAAGCAGATACATTAAGCCCAGTGATAAGCTAGATTTAGCAGAAATTCTTTTTCTCTGGTACCTCATTTTTTGTCTGTGCTGGGTTCTAGCATTCCTGCTACATGAAGAGAGTCAGAGTCAGTGTCCCAAACCTGGGTTTTCTGCCACTGCCTGCTGATTGCAGAGCACAGAACAGGCAGCCTCTTTTAACTAAGCATTTGCAGGGTATTTCTGTCTCTTGATTTTACTTGTTTTACCACCACAAGTGTGATTCCATTGTAGCCACGAGTAGGTGAAGTATACGGTGAGCTTGTATAGTCACAGCACATACAACAATAGCATACAATTCCTAGAGGAACTTAAACACTTTTCTCTGTGTTCTGGGTGAATTAAGGACCAGTTTAGCCAAACACACGATGGAAATGAGAGATGGCAATATGTACCACGTGCACTAATGAGTGATGAGCTCTTTTTCTGTGCCTAATTATTTCTGTATTTGCTTTTTAGCTGTATGTCTGTTTGTAACTATCGTGATGCCACAGAGCTGAATGCCTTTGCAACAGGTTCTGCACCTTGAAACCTGCTGCTTCTTTAATGTTTGATAACATTTTCCTCCTGGGTGTTGGCAGTGGGCTATCGATGAATGCATGGTAATTACACAAACCCACTGGTGATCACCAGAGGAGAGAGCTGGTGGGATCTTGTTGTGCAGTAAGATTTGAATGCTGACTGGGAGTTGATGTCGAGAGATGTGCTTGTGTAATTTCTGTGACCAGTTTGTTTGAAATAATACATTTCTTAATGAAAGACTCACTGATGCAATGGCCTCCAATGAATTAGTATTTTCATCTTATTTTTAGGAAACAGTCTAGTCAGCTTAACCTTTCATCTGTTCAATCTTCACGGACTAATTGAACACTTCCAGTTAGATACGATGAAACTTCGTAGATTTTTGGGTAAATACAGCTTTTTATTGTGATGAATATTGCTGTTTATCTGCATTTTCCTACTTTAAATGAGGTGCTGCTTTATAGTTTAGCAATAAGGTTTGAAGAGCACGGATGGTTGTGCAGTGATTTAAAATATACTGATGGAGTTAATCTCTCCTGAAGTTTCTGTGAGTACAGAAATCTGTGTGTTAAATCCAAGCAAGTATTAACAAATGGAGTAGTTTAGTAGCAAATGCAGTATTGTATTTACTAAATCTAAATAATGAGGAATATGTGTGACATTGTGTGACATTTTTACTGGGAAAGGCTAGACGGCTCCTTTCTTTGGATTTTCAGTTCTATTTTAATTTCTGAAGTTCATGGTACAGTTTCCTAATTTTATTGACTCTGCCAGCTTGGCCATATTTAATGGTGCCTGTTTGATGCTGTCTCTTGCTTGCTCAATCTCCCCTGCATGTAAGCACTGTCCTGTGGGTAAACTTGCTCCATAGACAGGGCACAAGACAGTTTTGCATTTTTGAGCCTGTGACAGTGGAATGCTTCAATGGAAAGAATTGTAAATATGATGTAGAGAGTTCAAACCAAGTTGTGCTTTCACTTGGTGAAAGTACCTGCCTTTCTGCATCCCCAAAGTCCCAGACCAGCAGCCTGTGACTTCCTTTGGTTCTTCTGTGACAGTACATTTTATTACATTTTGTGGGATGGCTTTTTTTATAAAACTGAGCAGCAGAAACAAGTTTCTGGTCCATTTTAGCAGGCTCTGACCGTTTCTTGTCATTTAACAGGGGAGAAATCACATTTGAAAGTCTTTTCTCCCCTTTCAAGGCAGGGAATGTTTTTGTTTTCATCATTTAGTTCCCTTTCAGCTTTAAAAAAAAAATGCAGTTGTTGTCTTGCATTTCCTGGTGTTTTAAAGTGGGTTCAAATCCTTCCAGTTTCAGAAAGGTAGATCAGCTGACCTGGAGGACCAATATATTGGGATGTGAAGAAAATTGTTACAGAAATGGGGTCTAAGGCTACTCAAGTTGTAACTGAGTGGGTTTTTTCTCATCTGGCTTGTTTCCTAGATAGTTGAGATTTAGCAAAAGACAATACTTGAAATGAAAGACCACTTAGGAATTGACTGGATTAGTTAAAAAGTTATCCAAAGTAGTCCTAACTACATGAGACTACTCAAAGCCAGAAGTCACTAAAATGAGGTTAGACTTGGAAGAAGGCAAAATTTTATTCTAGCTCTAAAATTCACCACCTCTCCCTTTCCATCACTGTCTTCTACTTCATAGCAGTAAGAAAACCATTTCTTAGATGTGTCCCAGCCCATCCCTTCAAGCAAGGAACCTTTCTTTCAAGTACAGCTTCTCATCACGAACCCAATTCGTTGTTTTCTTTTGCCCTTTCTCTTAGACCCTAGTCCACAGTGATCTGGAGATCAGACTCCAGAAGACTAGGATAGCTCAGGTGGTCCGTAGTGCCACGAAGAATTCACTTTATTTGAGAATTTACTGGAATATTTTTAAGGAGAGAAATCTGATTTTAATCCTCAGTAGGGTCTCATCATTTTATTTTGTTTGTGTGTACATATATCACATATGAAAGTATGTATATATCTATATATGCATATAGAATCATAGAATCATTTAGGTTGGAAGAGAACCTTGGGATCATCAAGTCCAACCATCAGCCCCACTCTACAAGTTCTCCCCTACACCAGATCCCTCAACACCACAGCTAATCTACTCTTAAACAGTCAGGGATGGGGACTCCACCACCTCCCTGGGCAGCCCATTCCACTGACTGACCACTCTCTCTGTGAAAAACTTTTTCCTCATGTCCAGCCTAACCCTACCCTGCTGCAGCTTGCAGCCATTCCCTCTTGTTCTGTCGCTCATTGCCCGTGAGAAGAGACCAGCACCAACCTCTCTACAATGCCCTTTCAAGCAGTTGTAGAGAGTGATGAGGTCTCCCCTCAGCCTCCTCTTCCTCAAACTAAACAACCCCAACTCCCTCAATCGATCCTCATAAGCTTTGTTCTCCAGGCCTCTCACCAGCTTTGTTGCCCTCTCTTGTGGCAGAGGTGCTCAGAATCTCTCTTGTGTTGAGGTGCTCAGAACTGGACACAAGTATCTGTATCTATGTGTTTGTTTATACACATCCACAGTCTCTCTGTGACTTCCACAGGTTACTTGGAGATCTCTCTCCTCTGACTGTGTGTTTTCATGTTCTTATTCCAGCCCTGAATAAAGGCAGAGAAAATCCCACGTGCTACATTCCTGTAGTAGTACATACCCAAGGGGTTTGTGCCATTTTAATTCTGGCAAACCGTGATCAAAATACTCTCCTAGGTCTGCTTTATTAAAATAAATAAGAAAATTGTAGACTTCAAGTAGCTGGACCAGCCTATGAAGCCTCAAAAAAATTGAGGATTAAGTCAAGGACATCCTCATTCATTATGTGAGGAACAGGTAGAGTTCTGCTGCAGGTTAATGGAGCCCAAGGATGCTTATTTTCATTATTTTTTCATATGAGGTGTCAAATATGCATGGAGTACCATGGTAGTTACAGTTTTTTGACTTTTCACAAGCCACAGCTCTTCCCAAGTGCCCTGGCAGTGACGCTGCAAAGTTACAGTCACAGGTACAGGGAGGGCACCGGCTTCTAAAACTGAGTAGGAAAAGAGGTTGTGGGCACGTTTGGTTGAATGGCTTTGATGGTTGGACTAGATGATCTGAGAGGTTCCTTCCAACCCAGGCAATTCCATGACTGGGACTGGTGGGCTGCAGCCAGCCAGCAAAATGTTCTTTTGAGGTTTGCTGAAAAGAACTGAGGTATCATATCAGGCAAAATCAGTTCCATTGCTGTGCTTCACATCTACTCCATCTCCATTCTTTTTAACATTGCAGTTCTTCTACTCTGTGTAGTCAAGCTAGTGGAGATGTCCTTTAAAGTAATCTACCTACGATGTTTGAAGACAGCCAAGAAGATGGAGGAAAGAGGAGGGAGGCAAAGAAGAGGTTAAATAGGGAGTATTAAATCTAGGAGTGGTAGGTCAGCCATCATCTCAGTGAACCTTTCCTCTAAATTGCATATAGGCTTAAATTTGCCAGAGTACAAGTACAAGAAGACGCCTAAACTATGTAGAGGTGGCCTCCCATGACTGCTCTCCTGAAGGGGAAGGAAAAACAATTCATATGACAGGAAAACAGTGCCTAATTCCGCTGATCCTGTCTGCTTTTCAAGGCATGACACGGAGTCATCCTCCTGCTTTGGTAAATAGTGTCATCTTCATTCTCCATTTGAGGTTGGCCCAACTTTCAAAGAGGCTAAATGATCAAAGGGAGCCTTGCCTAGGAAGTTCTCAAACTATCTCAGTGGGATCAGCTGCCCAGGGAGGTGGTGGAGTCACCCTCCCTGACTGTGTTTAAGAGTAGATTAGCTGTGGTGTTGAGGGATCTAGTGTAGGGGAGAACTTGTAGAGTAGGGCTGATGGTTGGACTTGATGATCCCAGGGGTCTCTTCCAGCCTAAATGATTCTATGATTCTATGATTCTATCTCAGATTATATGCTCATTTCAGGCTGTTTCGTTTTTGGCTTGGGGAGATGAGGTGTAGTTTGATTTCCTTTCGAAAATACCGTTTCTTCACATAAAAAAAATCTTTTAAGCCCAGGTCTTGGTTCTACTGACAATTTATTGCCTTTGGTGCTTTTATGTGTATGTAACTTGGGGTATTGCATGTTTCTGTGCCTCTATAAAATGGTACTTGGAAAAAGAAAATAATAATATGTGTGATTTTATTTAAGTTTGGATGTTTGTTATTTTCCTGCAGTTATGGTCCAAGAAGATTATCACAGTCAAAACCCTTATCATAACGCAGTTCATGCTGCTGATGTGACTCAGGCCATGCACTGTTACTTAAAAGAGCCCAAGGTAAGGGGACATTCTCACTGGGACCTAGAGAAAACACACACATCTGTGTGTGTGTGCACCTAAATGGATGTGTGTGCACATATAACACACATATGAGTGTGTGTGTGCACCTAAATGGATGTGTGTGCACATATAACACACATCTGTGTGTGTGTGTGTGCACCTAAATGGATGTGTGTGCACATATAACACACATATGAGTGTGTGTGTGTGCACCTAAATGTATGTGTGTGCACATATAACACACATCTGTGTGTGTGTGTGCACCTAAATGGATGTGTGTGCACATATAACACACATATGAGTGTGTGTGTGTGCACCTAAATGGATGTGTGTGCACATATAACACACATCTGTGTGTGTGTGCACCTAAATGGATGTGTGTGCACATATAACACACATATGAGTGTGTGTGTGTGCACCTAAATGGATGTGTGTGCACATATAACACACATCTGTGTGTGTGTGTGCACCTAAATGGATGTGTGTGCACATATAACACACATCTCTGTGTGTGTGTGTGCACCTAAATGGATGTGTGTGCACATACAACACACATCTCTGTGTGTGTGTGTATCTGTACACACACATATATGCCCAAGTGCTCACGTTTTTAATTAAGAGCAAACCCCAAACCCCTCTTTCTGAGCACAAAAAGGCAGAAGAGGGGTCTCTGTGTTGCTGAATCTGGAGGTGTGTGTGAATTTGGAGTGTCCTTTTCCTGCTGGCGTTGTCTTTTGTGTCACTTTGCCTTCAACCAGAGCAGGGAACTGGTTAAGGTTCCAGCTGTGCCCCGGGACATCTCCACAGAATCACAGCCTGTGGTTACAAACCTGCGTGTTCATGGCTTGGGATGGTTTTTTTTCCTCTAAAAAGTGCTGTTTACCCTTGTTTTGCTCATCTTTGATGTTAAGAAATAGTAGGCTTCTGCTAGAGGCACCTTCTAGCAAGACATCAGGAGTTCTTTTGGGCCTTTCCTTCTAAAAAGATGGCCCTCAAGGAGCTCTGCTTGCTGAGTGTTTGCTTTTTGTCACCTGGACTGCTGGCAGTCTCCTCTAAGTGATGCCTTAGACAATTTCAGGGCTAAATCCTGTCCTTCTGGTGTTAAATGGAAAACTGTAGTGCCCTCTGGCCAGGAGAGAGCGTTTGTCTGCCCCGATGCACATTATCCTTAACAGGGTTATTCTCTCGAATAGCACAGCTCTTTATTCTGCTTCTGGGGTGACAACAAGCACGTTCTGGCTCCGTGGATGTTTTGGGGAGGCTCTTTGCCCGCTCCTCCCAGTTTCTCTGATCAATTGTTGGTGCATTGAGCCAAATCCAAGCCGATACACGACCAGCAGGTTTTTGGGTTGGGTTTTTTGGGTTGGGTTTTTGGGTTGGGTTTTTTTTTAGGGCAGGCACTTTGGCAGCTCTGAGCATTATTTATTTAACACCCACCATGAAAGTTCTGTGGTGCCTCGGATACAAGTATGGACTGTGTGTTTGAGGTAACCTCTGCAGCTGCTGGTTCCGTTGCACCAGAGTAGGTTACACGCAGGTGCTGTTCACTCTCGTGTGGGCAGAACTCTCCCCTCTGATTTAGTGCAACCTACACCTGCATTACCGAGTCCAGTTCACAAACCTCCCAACCAGGAGCAGTAACAGCTGTGAGCAGTGGAAATAAGACTCTGCAGTTTTCACGCTGATAATCCTGGCAAATCCTTCCTTTTTTGGGGGGGGATTCTCCTCCTTCAGTTCTTCTCCCGGCAGACTTTGAAATACAATTATTGTGTAAGAGTTAGAAATCCAATCTGAACAGTTCCAAAGTCTTCCAGAACGTTAGGTTCTTCATTCAAAGATGAAAGTGGTTTTACATGGGGGTTGTTTTTTTTTTAACATACCTCAGTATTTAAAACAGAGTCAACACTTACAGGCAGGTTTGGTAAACGAGGCAGAGCGAATTTTAAGAATGTATTGCTTTTGTGGGTTCTGGTTGGAAATAGCCCTTCAGTATCATTGTGCATGCCAGCATTTCTCCAGTCTGAACCTTCCCATTCAGAAGGAGCAGTGCTTGAACCATTGATGAAATCTTGTAGCTTTTGGGAGGGAAATACTGTGAGAAGACAACGGGCTGTCAGTTTGATGTTACTAGGATTCTCTCTGACTTTCTGTGGGCTAAGAGAGAAAAAGACAAATGTGATACCCAAGAGCTTACTGTGTTGCTAACAGGATGGCCTTTGTGGTTGTTACCTCACAGCTTTCCAAATCTTTAACTCCATGGGATGTCCTGCTCAGTTTGATAGCAGCGGCCACACACGATTTGGATCACCCTGGCGTTAACCAACCTTTCCTAATTAAAACAAACCATTACTTAGCAACTTTGTATAAGGTAAGGACAACATCAGTTGTTATGTTAAAACCAGGTTTGGAGAATGCCTGGAGGGGTACAGGAAAAGAATATAAATTGTGATTTTTATTAAAAGTCATCCTCCTTCTCTCCCTATGTGCTCTGCCCTGGTCAGGCCCCATCTGGAGCACTGGGTCCAGTTCTGGGCTCCCCAGTTCAAGAAAGACAGGGAACTGCTGGAGAGGGTACAGCAGAGGACTGCCAAGATGATGAGGGCCCTGGAGCATCTCTCTGATGAGGAAAGGCCAAGGGACTTGGGTCTTTTTAGTCTGGAGAAGAGACAAATGAGGGGGGGGATCTGATCAACACCTGTAAATGCTTAAAGGGTGGGTGTCAGGAGGATGGAGCCAGGCTTTTCTCAGTGGTGCCCAGGGACAGGACAAGAGGGAACAGGCACAAATATAGGAATATAGGAAGTTCCATCTAAACATGAGGAGGAGCTCCCCTTTGAAGGTGGCAGAGCCCTGGAACAGGCTGCCCAGAGAGGTGGTGGAGTCTCCATCCCTGGAGACATTCAACCCCCACCTGGACATGTTCCTGTGCAACCTGCTTTGAGTGCCCCTGCTCTGGCAGGGGGTTGGACTAGATGATCATAGAATCATAGAAACACAAGGTTGGAAAAGACCTACAAGATCTTCTAGTCCAACTGTCCTCCTATCACCAATACTACCCACTAAGCAACTAAATCATGTCTTGTAGCACCTCACCCAGACATGATCTCCAGAGGTCCCTTCCAGCCCCTGCCAGTCTCTGATTCTGTGATGTGTTTAGCTAGTGCTAGGCTTGACTCTAGCCATTGTTCCATGCCACTGGGATAAAAACCATGGAAGCTGGCAAAGTATTCAGGACTTGTCAGGTTTAACCTCCTTGGAGGCAAAAAAAGAAAGACAAACACTACCCCCAAAACCTAATGAACTGTCTGGTGCCGTCCTTAACGACCAGCTCTTTGGTTTAAGGGAAGGTCATTGATTGATACCTGTCATCTCCTTTCCATTTGCAGAATACCTCAGTATTAGAGAACCATCACTGGAGATCAGCAGTGGGGTTGCTGAGAGAGTCTGGCTTATTTGCACATATGTCACTAGAAAACAGGTATGTTTCTCTTCCTGCTGCCCCAACTCTAGTTAAACATAGACCCTCTTCACCTGCTTTAACAAGAAAATATAGCTTTAAACAATTAGTTTGTGCATTGATAAGAAAAAATGTAAAGGAAGGGGAGGTCTGGGGGAAGCTAAAAGCGTCCTGATATTTCTGGGGATGTTGTAGGAATTTTTCAGAGGGACAGCAACAACAACAACAACAAAAAACAAAAACAAAACAAACAAACAAAAAGTAAATTCAGTGAAAAAAAGACCCCCAAACCAACTAGGAAAACAAAGCCTGCAGGAGAGATGGGGAGGGACCTTGATCAGGGAGTGGAGTGATAGAACAAGGGGTAATGGTTTTAAACTGACAGAGGGGAGAGTTAGATTAGATACCAGAGAGAAACTCTTTGCTGTGAGGGTGGTGAGACCCTGGAAGAGGTTGCCCAGAGAAGCTGTGGCTGCCCCATCCCTGGAGACAATTGCTCCAAGCCCCATCCAGCCTGGCCTTGAACCCCTCCACGGGGGGGGCAGCCACTGCTCCTCTGGGCAACCTGTTCGAGTGTCTCACCACCCTCACTGGAAAAANGTGGTCCGAGGCCAGGCTGGCTGGGGCTTGGATCAACCTGCTCTGGTGGGAGGTGTCCCTGCCCAGGGCAGGGGGGTTGGAACTCCATGATCTTTAAGGTCCCTTCAACCCAAACCAGTCTGTGACTGTCTGGAAATGCTGATTACAAAGCTTGTGATTTTGATTTGTGTAATAATGAATACGATAAAAAGACATTGAAATTTAGTGAATGGTGGTTGTTGATTGTTAGGCTGTTTGAATATTTGGTATCACTGATTGCAGGCAGCTGATGGAAAGCCAGATTGGTGACCTCATTCTTGCCACAGACATCAGTCAGCAAAATGAGTACCTGTCCATGTTCCGGTCCCACTTGGATAGAGGAGACCTATGTTTGGAGAACGCCACCCATCGTCACTTCATTCTACAGGTGAGCTTCTTGGTAGTGGCTGTTAAAACATCACTTCAGCATCAAAAATAATTCACTTAACAGCTAAATATGACTTCTTCCAGGCTGCCTCCTGCTTTCAGAATGAAGTAGGAATAGCTTTTAGTCATTTTGGTTTATTACAAAAGGGTTGTTCCTTCTATGTTGTCGTGGTTTTGACCAATTGGACAGATGATGACCCCTCCTCCCCCCCCCACTAAGGAAAAGAGAGGAGAGGAAAGGATTAAGAGATTCAGGAGTTTAGATAAAAACTAAACTCCTTTAATGAAATATCAATAACAATAATATAATAAACAATAAAAAAAAATTAAAAAGAATATAAAAGAAAGAAGAAAGAAAAAAAAGTATACAGTCTATACAAAACCGTATCAGGCTCCCAGGACGATGATCACGTCACCAGCAGCACCAGTGAACGTCCCAGGCTGGACTCGGTGACCGGCAGGAGCTGGATTCCGGATCAGGATCAAAGGCAGACGAACAGACAGGGTCCTCCTCAGACATCGGCCATTGAAGGGAGAAAAACCTAACAACCCCTTGATCCCTCAGCTTTTTCACTGAGCATGATGCGGATGGGATGGAATACCCTAATTGGCCAGTTTTAGGTCACCTGACAAAATTCCCTGACCTTGGTTGTTCTAGCAGTAAGTATAAGCAAGGGCCTCTCTGCACCATCCCTTGGTATAATCAGGTCTGATCACTGTGAGACGAAACACTCTCTGAACACTGTGCTGTTAGTTTCAGACTTTAGTCAGTTAGAAGAGGCCCAGCTAAAAAAGTAAAACTACTGAACAGAAAATTGGTTTGTTTTGCCTCAAACCAGGACATATGTCTGTCTCTCCCCCTCTCCCAGCACTTCTCCCAAGTGGTGTGTGTGTGTGTTGGTAACTGATAACTCCAGGCTCCCAAAGCACGGAGAGGTGTGTTTCCCAGACGAACTGCAGTTCTTGTGAGGACTGGGGAGCAGTCTCAGAACTGTGAAGACACTAAATGTGAAGCCCCTGAAATACTTAGACATGACTGAATTTCGAGAGTACTCAGAGATGATCATGAGAAGGGCTGGGGGAGGGCTCTGGACAAAATGTCTTATGAGGAGCTGCTGAGAGAGCTGGGGGTGTTCAACCTGGAGAAGAGAGGGCTGAGGGGAGACCTTCTTGCTCTCTCCAACTCCCTGAAAGGAGGGTGTAGCCGGGGGGGGGGGTGTCTCTTCTCCCAAGTCACACACGATGGGACGAGTAGAAATGGCCTCATGGGAGGTTCCGATTGGAGATGAGGAACAATTCTTACACTGAAAGGTTTATTAAGCATTGGAAGGGGCTGCCCAGGGTTGAGGGCACCATCCCTGGAGGCATTTAAAAGACGGGTTGACACAGTGGGTTAGTGACGGGTTTTTTTATCAGGGTTAGGTTGATGGTTGGACTGGATGATCTTGAAGGTCCCTTCCAACCTAGACAAGTCTATGATTCTGTGAGATCAGACGGTTCCATGAGCATTTTTAAAATACCATGGTAGAACATAGGTTTAGAGAGAAGCACAAGTGGTAGGTGTGGTTTCCACAAAACAGAAGGTGCTCTCAGGAGATGGGTAATTACAGCAGCTCCTTCTGGGGGGAACGGTGATCTGACGCTGCGGGTTTATTCACTAGATGGCTTTGAAGTGTGCTGATATCTGTAACCCCTGTCGGACGTGGGAGCTGAGCAAGCAGTGGAGTGAAAAAGTAACAGAGGAGTTCTTCCATCAAGGCAAGTAGGACTGGAGGTGTCTGCTGGTACATGATGTGTGTACACTGTGGAGAGACTGGGACTCACCGCCGCTCGCAACTAACGGAGTTTGTATTAAGAACTAACAGTTCGGGGTGGGATTCTGGGCCTTGCCTGGCTTGTACTTCTTGCAAAAGGTTGGTTTCCTCCTGAAACCCAAGGAGGAACCTGCTTAGAAGCTGGAGCTGGAATGGCTGGTTCAACACATCCTTCAGCCCCAGAGGTGCTGTAGATGAATGATGATGAATGATTCTGCTCGCTTGGTGTTTACCCAGTCATTCCAGTAAATAATAAAATACATTCATTGTGTTTCTTCATTGTTTGAACTTTGGCTGTAGGGGAGGAGGTAAGAGCTAGGGAGGAGATTCTTAGTTACCATGCAGGTGAGGCTACTTACTCCTGTGAGTAATTAGTAAAGCTTTTAGTTGACAGATGGAGTGAATTTTCTCCATGATTAGTCAATTAATAATGAAATAAAGAGTGCTTCTCCTGGCCTGAGGCTGGGGTAGCTGACTTTGAGACGTGCTGATTTGTGCCTGGGTACAGCAAATGGGGAACAGGCTGCTCTATTTGGTGCTAAACACGTTGGTAAAGGGGATGGGGAAGCACAGCAACAAACTGCCTTCCCTGAGAAATTCCTGAGGGCAAAACTCAGGGGTTTGAGTTTGGGGATCTTAATTTGTCATTTCTGTGGCTGCTGGAGGAAAAGGACCTGGAAGTCCTTATGGACAACAGGATGCCCATGAACCAGCAATGTGCCCTGGTGGCCAAGAAGGCCAACGGCATCACAAGGTGCATCAGGATGAGTGTGACCAGCAGGTGGAGGGAGGTCCTCCTGCCCCTCTGCTCTGCACTGGGGAGGCCCCATCTGGAGCACTGGGTCCAGTTCTGGGCTCCCCAGTTCAAGGAGGACAGGGAACTGCTGCAGAGGGTAGAGGAGAGGGAGGGCTACAAAGATGATGAGGGGCCTGGAACATCTCTCTCTGCTGAGGAAAGGCTGAGGGACTTGGGTCTTTTTAGTCTGGAGAGGAGAAGACTGAGAGGNGGGAGGGGGCTGGAAGAGGGAAGCAAATCCATCCAGTCCTGGTTTACCACCCTCCTCACACCCAACCCGCACCTCTCCCCTCCGTCTGCATCCGGGCTTGATGATTTAATGGTTGTAAATTGTACTTTGGTGTCTTTAGGAGATATTGAAAAAAAATACCACTTGGGCGTGAGTCCGCTGTGTGACCGACAGACAGAGACCGTCGCCAACATCCAGATCGGTAACTCCATTCACCCGGGTTCGGTTCCCTTCTTGTGATGGGGGGGGGGGGGGGGAGGGAAACCACCAGAAATAGTACCTTTTAGATAGGTTTTAGATAGGTTTCCTAGAGGTTGTGCCTGCTCTGGGGGTGTGTGTCTGTCTGTCTGTGTCTGTGTGTCTGTCTGGGTGTGTGTCTGTCTGTCTGCAGCAGCGCTGCCTCGCAAAGAAGGAGTTTCTTTTCATTTACTGTGTGGCATTTCTTCCTTGAATTAACTCTGCAGAAGGTGCTGTGCTGACGGTAAAATGACTGATTTGGGGGTATTTTTTAGTTACTTTTAATGAAGTTCCCTGTGTAGGTTGAACGGGACTCGGTTAAAACCACGGGGAGGGAAAGAATACGTGTAACTGCAAGCACAGCATGAAGCAGTGCTTTGAATTAGAGAGGGGGAACCCCAGCCCCTCACTCAGTTTGCATTTAGAGGGTTTGAAAGGTCACACGTTTCTGTAGTGGCCGGATTCGGTGTCTCTCGTCTCACTTGTCCTTGGGAAGAGACCCTGTACACAAGCACAGATGTACATGCACACAGGCAGGTATAGAACAGTGCGAGTGTCGATGCTTTGTGGCCTTGGTGTTTATAAAAATTCCTCAGATTTCTATTTTTAACTATTTTTAGCCGGCTTAATATTGGGAAAAGAGTCTCTTCTTGGTTTTTTTTGGCCCCCAGCCTCGCTGTGTAATGCAGTTCTGAGTGTCTCTGGGGTGATTTCTAATAAAACCTTTCTTTTAGAAATTACTTCGTTTTTCTCAATTGATTTGTGGGACTTTAAAGTCGCTGGGGTTGAGATCCCACCCCCTTCTCCAACATTTGCTGTTATGTGGCTGTCACTGTAAAGAGCAGGGGGTTCCTCTGTACCCCACCTCCATGCCCTTCCTCTGACTGATCAAACCTTTCACCTTTTAGAGAGGTTATTTTGTAGAGGTGCCCTTAATGTGTTAATGAATTGTCCAACGTGCTTTGGAGAGAGAGAGTCGTTAATGAATTACAAGTGTAGCGTGGTTGAGTTTTTCCTACTGAATTCCATTTCAGATACTTAGTTTGAGGGTTCTTTTTTTCTCCTGGGTTTTGTTGTTGGTTGTTGTTGGTTGCTGTTGGTTGCCTTTGGTTGGTTGTTGGTTGCTGTTGGTTGTTGCTGTTGGTTGCCTTTGGTTGCTGTTGGTTGCCTTTGGTTGTTGTTGGTTGTTGTTGGTTGCTGTTGGTTGCTGTTGGTTGCTGTTGGTTGTTGCTGTTGGTTGCTGTTGGTTGTTTGTTGTTTGTTGGTTGCTGTTGGTTGTTTGTTGTTTGTTGGTTACTGTTGGTTGCTGTTGGTTGTTGCTGTTGGTTGCTCTTGGTTGCTGTTGGTTGTTGCTGTTGGTTGCTCTTGGTTGTTNCTGACTGATCAAACCTTTCACCTTTTAGAGAGGTTATTTTGTAGAGGTGCCCTTAATGTGTTAATGAATTGTCCAACGTGCTTTGGAGAGAGAGAGTCGTTAATGAATTACAAGTGTAGCGTGGTTGAGTTTTTCCTACTGAATTCCATTTCAGATACTTAGTTTGAGGGTTCTTTTTTTCTCCTGGGTTTTGTTGTTGGTTGTTGTTGGTTGCTGTTGGTTGCCTTTGGTTGGTTGTTGGTTGCTGTTGGTTGTTGCTGTTGGTTGCCTTTGGTTGCTGTTGGTTGCCTTTGGTTGCTGGTGGTTGTTGTTGGTTGCTGTTGGTTGTTGCTGTTGGTAGTTGTTGGTTGCTGTTGGTTGTTGGTTGCTGTTGGTGGTTGCTGTTGGTTGCTGTTGGTGGTTGCTGTTGGTTGCTATTGGTTGTTGCTGTTGGTGGTTGCTGTTGGTTGCTATTGGTTGTTGCTGTTGTTTGCTGTTGTTGGTTGCTGTTGGTTAATGTTGTAGGTTGCTGTTGGTTAATGTTGGTTGCTGGTGGTTGTTGTTGTTGTTTTGAGGTTTGGGATGGTTTTGGTGGGGATTCTTGATGTGGTGCTGGGGTTGTTGGTTGTTACTGTTTTTCACAGGGCTGTGTTTCTCTGCTCCTTTCCCCAAGGTTTCATGACCTACTTAGTGGAGCCACTGTTTGGGGAATGGGCCCGGTTCTCCAACACCCGTTTGTCGCAGACGATGCTGGGCCACCTGGGGCTGAACAAGGCCAGCTGGAAGGGGGTGCAGAGGGACCAGTCCCGCAGCGGCGACGACGTCGACCCCGCTCTGGAGGAGACGGACTCAGACATATTACCTCAGGAACCTGGCTTGTCCTGACCTCAACCTTCACCACGGAGAAAGAAACACACAAAACTGCCTCTTCTCTCGGTATCCGCACGGTTGGAATTCAAAATAATAAAAAGAAAAGAAATCATTTTAAAACAAAACAAAACAAAAAAAAACAACAAAAAAGAAAAAAAAAAAAGGAAAGAAAGAAAAAAAAAAAAAAAGAAAACAAAAAAGGAAAAAATAAAGAAGGAAAAAACCAAGAGGAAAAGGAAGGAACCCAGGAGGAGATAACTTGCCCAACCCAAGGTCATGGTGAAAACGATGCCAGCATTTATTTATTTCCGAGTTTTCCTTTCGAGACGCAGCCCCTCTGAAGCAAGAGAAGGTGGTGGTGGTGGTGGTGGTGGTGGTTGGTGGTGGTTTGTCTTCTCCAGCTGCCCCCCAGGAGCAATATGCCCACGCCTCCGCTGGACTTCCTTGGGAACCTCGAATATGCAAAGCACAGCAGTGACTGGGAGGAGGAACAGGCCGAGAACTTCCTTGTGCCGCAACGGCTTTGGTGGG
>VZTM01038840.1:155456-175416 GCA_013400555.1 Jacana jacana | reverse complement strand
CCACCAAGTCCCTCCCTTTGCTGTCCCCACCAAGTCCCTCCCTTTGCTAGTCCCTCCCTTTGCTGTCCCCACCGAGCCCCTCCCTTTGCTGTCCCCACCGAGTCCCTCCCTTTGCTGTCCCCACCGAGTCCCTCCCTTTGCTGTCCCCACCGAGTCCCTCCCTTTGCTGTTCCACCCCCCCCAAGTCATTCCCCCTCCCCGTGTCCCCAACACCCTCAGCCGGGAAGGGGATGACGGGCTCCGCTCTGAACAGAAAAGCCTTGTTTTTAACAGGAAAAAGCACCTTGGAAGGGGCACTGCTGGCCGGTGGGAGGCTCTGGCTGCTGGTGGGTTACTGGGAGCTGGATCCTCCCCCCGGAGCCCTGGGGTGACGGGTGGGGAAGCATTGGTCCCTCTGGGATGTTCTGGAGTGAAAGCCTGTTCCAACCTGTAGCTGGTTCCAAACCAAAACCAGTAGAAAAACCACCACTAGAAGTGGGTACCTGCTGGTGTCTCCCGTCTCCCACCCTTTTTTCCCAAAAGCTTGGTCAAAGATGGGGCCACAACAGCGCTCTCTACGTTTTGCTACTTGTTACAGGCTATTTATAAGCGTATTTTAATGACAAATTAAAATGAGTGACTCCCCGAAGCCGTGTGTCGCAGCAGCACTTTGGCCTAGCGCCAGGGAGGGCCCTCTCATCCTCTCAGGGGCCTGCAGTGCAAACCTGCCCGTGCCCACATGAAACAGGGGGTGGGTTTGTTCCAAGTCCCCTCTCCTCCTCCCCCTCCCCCCTTCCCAGCCCTTTCCTGGGGCTGGATCAGGGAATTCCAGGTCTGGACCCCACCATTCCTGTCTGTGGCACGAGGTTGGTGTTCCCGTAGTTCTCCATCCTGAATAGGGGCTGCCAGGTGGTTGCTGTAGCTGCCCCTCACACCGGGGCTTTGCACCCACGGCCTCCAGCACAGGGTTCGGCTCAAGTTTTAACCTCAACCACCTCCAGCCCTTTGGGAGGGGGATGTGATGCCACCACTGGGGACAGGGAGACCCTTAAGTCACAGAATCACACGATGATCTGGGGTTGGAAGGACCTGAAAAAAAGGCTGGCCTCAACCTCTTGACACCCACCCTTGAAGTATTTGTAGACGTTGACGAGGTCCCCCCTCAGCCTTCTCTTCTCCAGACTAAAAAGACCCAAGTCCCTCAGCGTTTCTACAGCAGAGAGAGATGTTCCAGGCCCCTCATCATCTTTGTAGCCCTCCCTCTCCTCTACCCTCTGCAGCAGTTCCCTGTCCTCCTTGAACTGGGGAGCCCAGAACTGGACCCAGTGCTCCAGATGGGGCCTCCCCAGGGCAGAGCAGAGGGGCAGGATGACCTCCCTCCACCTGCTGGTCACACTCTTCCTGATGCACCCCAGGATGCCATTGGCCTTCTTGGCCACCAGGGACACATTGCTGGCTCATGGCCATCCTATTGTCCACCAGAACTCCCAGCTCTCCTTCCCCTTCCTCAGAGCTGCTCTCCAGCAGGTCAGCCCCCAACCTGTCCTGGTGCAGAGGGTTCTTCCTCCCCAGATGCAGGACCCTTCACTTACCCTTGGTGAATTTCAGCAGGTTCTTCTCTGCCCACCTCTCCAGCCTGTCCAGGTCTCGCTGGATGGTGGCACAGCCTTCGTGTGTGCCGGCCACCCCTCCCGGTTTGGTGTCATCAGCAGACTTGCTGAGGGGACATTCCAACATTCCATCCCTTCATCCAGGTCATTGATGAAAACGCTGAAGAGGACTGGACCCAGCACTGAGCGTGGGGGGGGACCCCACTTGGTACAGATCTCCAACTGGAGGCTGTGCCGCTGATCACGACCCTCTGAGCTCTGTCTTTCAGGCAGTTTTCAGCCCACCTCAGTGTCCATTCATCTCATCCATGCTATCTCATCCATGCTTCCCAACCTCACCTACGGGGAGGCTGTCAGAAGCCTTGATGAAATCAAGGTAGACAACATCCACCACCCTCTCCTCATCTACCCATCCAGTTGTGCCATGGTAGAAGGCTATCAATGAGGTTGGCCAGACACGATCTCCCCTTGGGGAATCCATGCTGAATACTTCTGATAGCTTCCTTGTCCTCCAGCTGCTTTGAGATGACACCCAAAAGGGATCATTCCATCATCATTCCAGGGATAAGGCGAGGCTATCATCACTCTGTAGTTTCCCAGATCCTCCTTGCCCTTTTTGAAGACTGGGATAACGTTGGGCCCAGTCCTCAGACAGCTTTGCCTGTCCTCCAGGACCTCCAGCCACCCCACCCCGTTTGGTACCATCAAGCAAACCCTCTGAGGGGACATTCCCTCCCTCCTTTCCTCCAGGTCATCGATGAAGACAGCGAATGGGAAGCCCCTTTGGGGGCAAGCAGCCCGCTCCCGAGGGAGAGGGGACTAAGTTGTCCCCGCACCAATGACAACTCTGCTTCAGCGCAGAGACCCGCCAACCACGCACACAGGGCTTTTATTTGAACTGCTTTTAATTCTGTAATAATTTTATACAGCCCCAAGAGAGCACTGGGTACAAAACTCCACACCACAAGGAGCTCTGAAGGCGTTTAAAAGCACACAAAGGAGCGAGGGCCCGGCCCAGGCAGGCCCGGTGCGTACACACCAACAGCATTGCAAGTTCCGCCCCAGAAAACATCCTCCTCCGCCCTTAAAATCCACCCCCCACTTCTCAGCAGCGACTCCAGGGCCTGGGGCAGAGCCCCTTGGTCCCCATGGACCCTTTGGTCCCCACGGAGGACGTCCCAGAGGCAGCCGCGATGCGGCTCCTGGAAGAAGAACACCGAAATACCCGAGACTGGAGTTTTTCTGTGCTCATCTACGGCCAGAGCAAAGCTCCCAGCTTCCCAAAACAGCTTTTTTTCAACCCAAATTTGATTTTTAGCTTGAGCTCTTTCCACCCTGCGTCTGGGGATGCCAGTTGGGGTGGTGGGGCCAGCAACTGGCTCTGCAGGCCCAGAGGGGCTCTCCCTGGACGCTGGGTCCTGTCCTTGCAGCCCCTCACACCCTCCCCTTCCCTGTAGACGGGAGCAGGAGCTGGTGGAACCCACCCAGGGAGGGGACGGGAAGGTGTCCAGGAGCATCAATGAGTGTAGCTGAGATGAGAGAGAAGACTTTTGGCAGCTTCACACCCCGAGATGCTCCGGGTACCTTCATTTTCCTCACCTGCACCACCTCTGCACCGGCTGCCACGTGCTCTGACCTTCTCTCCCACCCTGCTGCTGCCCGCTGGGTATTTCAGCTTCCTCAGGCTCCCTCAGCACCGGCCACGGTGCCTTTTTGTCTTTAACTCTTACCCACACAAGGTCCTTTGAAACAAACCCCCCCCAAAAACAAAACCCCAACCCAAAAACCCAACCCTGCCCCAAAAACATCTCCCCCCCCACCCCACCCCGAGGTGACCTCTGTGGCGGATCAAAGCTTTCGCTCCCTTCCCGGCGGGAAGCGGAACCTCTCCAGGGTTTTCCTTTGGGCTAAAAAAAAAAACAACCACCAAAAACCCCAAATCTGCTAAAAATTCAGTTTAAAAAGAAAGGCTTCGAGGGGAAAAGTCGAGTAGGGAATGAAGACATCGTAGTGCAAGTGAGAGCTCAGAGAAGGGGTGTGGACGTAGGGGCCGTATCGCCGCCAACACGAGCACGAGGGTGGGGGGGCGGTCGTGTAGTTAACTCGGCGTCAGCAAACTCGAACCCCGGGGTTAAAGTCCTGGGTGGACAGCCAGGATGGGATAGAAAATTAATACCTGAGTATTAAACTGTAAAATTTATTCCCCCCTTTCGATAAATCACCACCAAAACGCCTGTAGTGCCTGGCTCCTACGTTCCACGGGAGGTTTTGTCCCCCTGTTGTGAGAGGCCGCCGGGCTCCAGCGCCGTTCGCAGCAGGAGAAGATTCTGGAGGACAGAAGAGCTCACTGGTCTTTCCCCCGTAGTGATTTTAAGATTTTTCAATTAAAGTCTTCATTTTTCCTGTAGATTTCAGCAGGTGTGGCCCAAACTGAGAAGGGAAAGCAGAAACACGGTCAGGCGGCCGTCGGCAGAAACCTGGAGCTTGAGCCTTTCAACAACGTAAAACCCTCCCCTTCTCTTGGCTTTTTGAGGACTTGATGAGCCTCAACCCCAAATCACAGACTCTTGAGTTTCAAAGCTGGGAAGTGTGAAAAACCCAGGTGTGGATGGAGTAGCACCAACGTGGGTTCTTTTCCTTAAAGCCCCAGAAACGCAGGGATGAAACCGGATTGATCCCTGGGGACTATCCAGGCTTTTAGTTATGAAGAATCATAGAACCATACAGGTTGGAAAAGACCCTTGGGATCATCAAGTCCAACCATAAGAACAGCCTGAACGTTCCAGGAATGTATCTCAAAGGTCTTCTCAAGGGCAATTAGCGATAGAACAAGAGGGAATGGCTGCAAGCTGCAGCAGGGTAGGGTTAAGCTGGACATGGGGAAAGAATTCTTCCCAGCAAGAGTGGTCAGAGCCTGGAATGGGCTGCCCAGGGAGGGGTGGAATCCCCATCCCTGACTGTGTTTCAGAGTAGATGAGATGTGGTGTTGAGGGATCTGGTGTAGGGGAGAACTTTGTAGAGTGGGGCTGATGGTTGGACTCGATGATCCCAAGGGTCTCTTCCAACCTGAATGATTCTGTGATTCTATGAAATACTCAGAAATCCTGAGATTTGGGGCTTGGGGATCTTATTTTCCTTGGAACTGGATTCAGAGCCCTGGGAATGCACCAAGGGAAAAATAACTCTGGACTCTTCCTCTCGGGCGCTACAGAACAAGGCCTCACGGGTCACTCGCAGCTGAGCTCTACTGCCCTGGTTCTTATCTGCACCTTTCTAGAAACTTTAACATTCACTGCTTAGTGTCCAGCTCTGGAGTTGTCAGCACAGGAAGGACATGGACCTGTTGGAATGGGTCCACTGGAGGGTCAGAGCCCCTCTGCTGTGAGGACAGGCTGAGAGAGTTGGGGTTGTTCAGCCTGGAGAAGAGAAGGCTCCAGGGTGACCTTAGAGCCCCTTCCAGTCCCTAAAGGGGCTCCAGGAGAGATGGGGAGGGACGCTTGATCAGGGAGTGGAGCCATCGGACGAGGAGGATCAGTTTTAAACTGAAAGAGGGGAGATTTGGATTAAATAACAGAGAGAAATTCTTTGCTGTGAGGGTGGTGAGACACTGGAAGAGGTTGCCCACAGAAGCTGTGGCTGCCCCATCCCTGGAGACAATTGCTCCAAGCCCCATCCAGCCTGGCCTTGAACCCCTCCAGGGATGGGGCAGCCACAGCTTCTCTGGGCAACCTCTTCCAGGATCTCACCACCCTCACAGCAAAGAATTTCTTCCTGAGATCTCATCTCAATCTCCCCTCTTTCAGTTTAAACCATTACCCCATATCCTATGGCTCCCCACCCTGATCAAGAGTCCCTCCCCATCTCTCCTGGAGTCCCTTTAGGGACTGGAAGGGGCTCTAAGGTCTCCCTGGAGCCTTCTCTTCTCCAGGCTGAACAACCCCAACTCTGTCTGCCTGTCCTCACAGCAGAGGTGCTCCAGCCCTCTGAGCATCTCCGTGGCCCTCTGCTGGACCCGTTTCAACAGGGCCATGTCCTTCCTGCCCCTCCAGTGATAACCTAGCACTGCCAAAACCACCACTAAACCATGTCCCTCAGCACCACATCTCTACCCACCTTTTCAATCCCTCCAGGGATGGTGATGCCACCACCTCCCTGGGCAGCCTGTTCCAGCGTTTGATAACGCTTTCTGTGAAGAAGTTTCTCCTAACATCCACCCATAAACTAAAGACTTGACACCAAACCCCTGGTCTACCAGCTGTACTTCCTAGGGCTCTGCGGAGGGGGATGCTAACCCTCAGGTGTTCGCATTATGGAGGCAGAAAGACACACGGTGGCTGTCACCACAACCACCAGTTTGGCCCAAGAGCTTGACTCACCAGCACCACCTCTGTCTTTGTCTTTGGTTCAGTTTTCGGGAGCGGGTTTTCCGTCTCGCTTTGGCTGTCGCTTCGGTACCGATAAGCGAATTTCTTCTTGAGAGCCTCCGCGATCAGCGCCGCGGGGTCCGTGGGGTCAGCAGCTTTGCACTCCCTTCCTTCCAGCGACCTGCCAGAAGGGAAGGAGAAGCATTAAGGTGGCCCAAAACAAGGCTTCAGGAGCCTTGGACCCTTCTGAGTTCTGTTTGTCAGATGGTACATCTGCCTCAAAGAATCTCAGGGATTGGAAGGGACCTTGAAAGATCACCCAGTCCAATCCCCCTGCTGGAGCAGGAACACCCAGAGCAGGTCACACAGGAACACTTCCAAGTGGGTGTGGAATGTCTCCAGAGAAGGAGACTCCACAACCTCCCTGGGCAGCCCCTGCCAGTGTTCCCTCACCCTCACTGTGAAGACATTTTTCCTCATATTTAAGTGGAATCTCCTCTGTTCCAGCTTGCACCCATTGCCCCTTGTCCTGTCATTGGATGTCACTGAGAAGAGCCTGGCTCCATCCTCCTGACACTCACTCTTTCCATATAAATAAGGTCACCCCTCAGTCTCCTCTTCTTCAAGCTCAAGGGACCCAGCTCCCTCAGCCTTTCCTCCTATGGGAGATGCTCCACTCCCTTCATCATCTTGGTAGCCCTGCCCTGGACTCTCTCCAGCAGTTCCCCGTCCCTCTTGAACTGAGGGGCCCAGAACTGGACACCATATTCCAGATGGGGTCTCACCAGGTCTCACCTCGAAACTCCTCTGAGTCAGAGCCACTAAGGCAGACGTTACACCCTGATGTTTGGATTCAATACCTTTTCACCGAGCGCAGTTTCACCCTGTTCATGTCCTTGAGGATTTCTAGCATGTTTGGGATTTCAGGCTTCTTTGGCCCGTTCTCTGTGGGATCCTGTCCAGAGTTGGTTCTTTTGTTTTTCCTTTCTTTGATGAGCTCGATGGCAGACATGCCCTGCTGCGGGCCCGGGGCAGGGAGCGGTGGAGGAGGAGGAGGAGGAGGTGGAGGAGGTGGTGGTGGTGCACCAGGGACGGCAGCTGAAGCAACAGGACTTGACCCAACTACAAATAAAGCAGGCATTACACGTCAGTTCACTTGTCAATCCCCTCTGTCTCTCACCAAAGCTCAGGTAAGAATACGACTAGAGGAGCTTCACGTGCCTCCCCTCTGCCACCTTTAGATTATCACATGACCTTTTCATTCCAAAAGCACCTGAGGAACCTCAAACTGAGAAGCTTCATAATCATTCTTCTGGAAGAGGGAGAAGTGTTCTTTGTGAACTTCCAGTTCAAATTCTGGGTGTGTTCACGTCTACTGCACAGAGATGGATGTCACCACAGTTTTTAGCTGTGTTCTGCTCCCAACGTTACCAACATGTCCTGGTAAGGAAGAAGTCTTCCTCCAAGAGACCTGGGAGTCCTGGTGTACAACAGGATGCCCATGCACCAGCAATGTGCCCTGGTGGCCAAGAAGGCCAACAGCATCACAAGGTGCATCAGGAAGAGTGTGACCAGCAGGTGGAAGGAGGTCATCCTGCCCCTCTGCTCTGCCCTGGAGAGGTCCCATCTGGAGTACTGGGTCCAGTTCTGGGCAGCCCAGCACAAGGGAATCTTTTAAGGGAACTTAAAAGGAACAGGGAACTGCTGGAGAGGGTCCAGCAGCGACTACAGAGATGATGAGGGGACTGTAGCACCTCGCTGGTGAGGAAAGACTGAGACTTGGGTCTGTTTAGCCTGGAGAAGAAAAGACTGAGGGGGAACCTGAACAATGCTTATCAGTATCTGAAGGGGAGGTGTCAACAGGACAGGGTGAAGCTCTTCTCAGTGGTGCCCAGGACAGGACAAGGGGCAACAGACACAAGCTGGAACATAGGAAATTCCACCCAAACATGAGGAGGAACTTCTTTACTACGAGTGTGGCAGAGCCCTGGCAGAGGCTGCCCAGAGAGGTGGTGGAGTCTCCATCTCTGCAGACATTCCAAACCCACACGGCCACATTCCTGTGCAACCTGCTCTGGGTGGCCCTGCTCTGGCGGGGGGGTTGGGCTAGATGGTCTCCAGAGATCCCTTCCAACCCCAGATCATCCTGTGATTCTGCAGTTTCACTTCCAGGAGGCCGGTACTGAGCTGGAAGTCACATACAATCTACCTCGTGAGCAGTGTTTCCTCCTGCTCATCACACACAAGAAATTAGCATCCAAGATTTTGCAATACAAATCCCAGAGCTCAAGTAGTGTTTCCAATGAAACTCATCCCAGTTCTCTGAGGTTAAGGGCTTGTAGGCCAGCAGACAGAGATTCTCCTGACAATCTTGATGTCAAGTTCTCTGTACTCTCCACGTAAAAAATCAAGTAATAACTTGACAAATAAATGAAGAAACCTCTGCTCAAACACACCTTTAAAGAAATCAGCAAATCCAGATCGAACCAGAGTTTTGAGGCTTGGAGTATGAAGTGTGTAAAGATATGGGTACAGGTAATAGAGTCTACCCTGTGTACAGGTAGGCAACACCACAGTGTCACTGCCATATTCTACCAGAAGAGGGAGGTAAAGGTGAGAGAATCGAATCAAAATTTGATTTTCCTAATAAACAGAAGGGAAAATGATGAGAAATAAGTTAATTATTTCACAGAATCACAGAATCTCAGGGATTGGAAGGGACCTTGCAAGATCATCTAGTCCAATCCCCCTGCCAGAGCAGGAACACCCAGAGCAGGTCACACAGGAACGCCTCCAGGCGGGTTTGGGATGTCTCCAGAGAAGGAGACTCCACACCCTCCCTGGGCAGCCCCTGCCAGTGTTCAGTCACTCTCACCCTGAAGACATTTTTCCTCATATTCAAGTGGAACCTCCTCTGTTCCAGCTTGCACCCATTGCCCCTTGTCCTATCATTGGATGTCACTGAGAAGAGCCTGGCTCCATCCTCCTGACACTCACCCTTTACAGATTTATCAACATTAATAAGGTTACCTCTCAGTCTCCTCTTCTCCAAGCTAAAGAGACCCAACTCCCTCAGCCTTTCCTCCTGGGAAATGGGAGATGCTCCACTCCCTTCATCATCTTGGTAGCCCTGCCCTGGACTCTCTCCAGCAGTTCCCTGTCCTTCTGGAACTGAGGGGTCCAGAACTGGACACAATATTCCAGATGGGGTCTCACCAGGGCAGAGTAGAGGGGGAGGAGAACCTCTCTCCACTTACTAACCACCCCCCTTCTAATACACCCCAGGATGCCATTGGCCTTCTTGGCCATGAGGGCACAGTGCTGGCTCATGGGCATCCTGCTGCCCACCAGGATCCCCAGGTCCCTTTCCCCTACGCTGCTCTCCAACAGGTCAGTTCCCAACCTATACTGGTACCTGGGGTTGTTCTTGCCCAGATTTCACAACCCCCTTTACAATTCAAGAGTGAAACCATGGGATCCTTAACACTATTGCACAGACCAGTTGAGGAGAAAGGAAGTAACTGCTGTCAGTTCAGGGACTGAAGAGCAGCTGAGGAATCAGGAATTCATGCATAAACAAGGGCAAAACTGTACTTTCTAAGTGACCCTAGGGAAGGGGGAGAAGCGAACGGCTGTCCTTTGCTGCTGACAAGGGACATCTCCCAGTAGTCTCTGGAGACAGCAGACTCAGAACTAGAAGGCAGGCAGAGGTGAGGGCCAGAGGGGAAAAAAACCTCAGGAGAAGAATTTACAATGTTTGCTGCCAGGAAAACTGCACCGCTTCGTGTTCCATCTGGACAACAGTCTGATCCCAGAGATGATCCCAGTAAACAATCCCCTCTACTGCTAGTTATTTCATACACTTGAGATGTGTATTACATCATCTGAAAGGGTCATCAGCACCTTGTGTGATTAGTTCATGATAACAGAGAGCTTATTTAATTATGGGATGGGAAGACCTGATTTCTAACACTTAAGTTCCACTGAGTTTGGTCTAAGCTACCGTGTTTACCATGAGCTTTGCCCTGAAAGCTGTTTAATGCTTCTTTACTCATCCCCAGATTCAGGTTTCTGGCAGACTTTCACCCAAACACAAAGCCTTTTGGAAGAGTAGAATATACAGCAAATCTGGCAGGTCCCTCATCTTCAAGAGCTACCGTGTGTCCCACGGTTAGTCCATCTACCAAACACACCAAAACACTGCAGAGAAGTGTCCAGGGTTGCAGTTTCCTCACAAAAAACAAATCAATGCATAATTATAGACTGGGTTGGGTTGGAAGGGACCTTAAAGATCATGGGGTTCCAACCCCCCTGCCCTGGGCAGGGACACCTCCCACCAGAGCAGGTTGCTCCAAGTCCCATAAAAGCAACAAATTCAGTAACTCATTTTTGCTAAAAGTGCAGCCAATGTCATACCTGCTGTCAGGTTCTGCTGCTCTTGCAAGATGACAATTTTGGCTATTTGTGCTCTTAAAGTGGCTAGTTCATTTTCTAGTGCGCTGATCTTCTGCAGAGCTTCTTCGTTCGCTCTCACTGTGCTCCTGGACACTTGTTCCTCTTCCAAGGGGTTTTGTAGGGACATCTGTCTGCACAGGGACTTTCCAGAATGAGGGACTTCACCTGGAAAAGGCTGGGCTGTTTTTGACCAAACTTCTGACCTGTAACAACAATATCACAAGATTCTTTTTTTAGATGCTTTGTAATAGATGAAAAACAAACACCACGTTCCATACAACCCAGGAGTCCAGTTTGAAGGCCTGACTTCACCATTGTCTTGAGGCAAATCACTTCCACCAAAACATCCCACAGCTTAAAGCAAGTAAGAGCTTCACATCCTTTCTGTTTGCATCACCACCCGTGTTTCTTCTCTGTCCCACACCAGCTTTTGGTGAAATCCTTGATTTCAAGAGAAAAAAAGAAATACAATCCCCCTCACCCCCAATCTATTTCTCTGCCTCATACTGGTCTTTTGTTGGAACTGTGATTTCATTTCCTTTTTGCCCAAATGCTACCAATTCTTCCCCCCTGGGGGCTGCCAGTAGTCACCTGTACTTGATGCCTTAGAAGAAGGAAGCTTTGCTCAGTCCCACAGCATGTTTTTGGGACTTTTTAGACTTCTGAAGGGACAGTCCTCCATTTTAGCAGTGTTGGGAGCGTGGAGTACAGGAAACAGCTCTATGATGCCATGGCTGCTTACTGGTAAATGAGAAAGGGTCTTGTATTTGGGTTTCTAACACAACAAATAAAACTGAGACACTGGAAGAGGTTGCCCAGAGAAGCTGTGGCTGCCCCATCCCTGGAGGGGTTCAAGGCCAGGCTGGATGGGGCTTGGAGCAAACTGGTCTAGGGTGAGGTGTCCCTGCCCAAGGCAGGGGAGTTGGAACTCCATGATCTTCAAGGTGCCTTCCAGCCTGAACCAATCTATACTTCAGTAAAGCCAATTTCCTATACATTCTCAATCCAGTGTTTCATTCATAATCCTCTTGGTCTAACCTCTCCTTTTCCAGACCCTACCTCTTCCGTCATTCTCCCCTCTCTCTCCTCCCAGCATTCAAGTGCTCTCCAGTAACCACAATGCACAGTAGATTCTCACTGGAGAGAAGCAAGGGCTCTTTTTCTCTCGGTCCAGAAGTTCAAAGAGGAGATCTGAGGAGCGTACCTGAGCCTTGTAGAGACTTCACCTTCTTCCTCAGCAACCCATCCCACATCTGCAAAGGAGGCCACTGCATCTTCCCTAAGATGATTAGGATGGTTTCCTTCTGTGGCATGAGAAGTAAGCTGGATATTAAAGACAAGATTGAAGGTTTTAGAGTGGCTATTCCTGGCCCAAAGCAGGGTTATTTTACCCAATACTTCTAGTGAGGCTACACGTAACTATTAACACATACATGCACCAAACACACCACGAAACACACTGATTCCTATTCTGGGCTTGGTCCAGAACCACTTCACTGCCTTCAAATTATTCACTCTAGCCTGCTGAAGGCTGTACAGAGGTTCACAGCTACTACATACACTACCACAGGACACTACTGACCACAAAACCCAGTCCAAATCGTTACCTTCAAGATGACCAACCGTCAACATTCTCAACTAGCTTTGTATAGTAACTCAGATAATATGTTTCTACATTCTATTCATGACCACTAAGGCTACTTAGTGCTTTTTATGGCTTTTGTATGGATTTAGTATTATTTTGACAGTGAAATTTTGTTGAAGTGTGTTTCCTTTCCCCTACAACTCCCAGAATTGCTGTACAAGTATAAAGGTGCATCCATTGCACAGGAGGGGAAGAAAAAGAAAGCAAAGAGCCATTTCTACGAGCTCAGTCACCACAAAGGCTTTGAGTGAGAGGCAGGATGCAACTGTAACAGAATAAACCTGTGCCAACACTCTCATTGACAGCATGCCAAACAGAAGGACCATTTTCCAGTATGGTTCCACCATTAGCTTTGTAGCTGCTTGAAGCCAAAGGTGAGGGAGGCCCCAGAGACTGGAGCCTTTCTTAGAGTTACAGTTCAGTGACCCTGTAGGAGATCTGAGAAATGGGTTGGACCGTAAACACAAGCTCCACAGCCACAACTACACAAAATGGTTTCAAATCTACTTTGAAATGCTGGCTGCTTGCCCAGGTTAGACAAGGGCATGTGTACTTAGCCACCGGGCTACTGAGCAGCCTGGTCTCAGCATCTTAGCAAACAAAAGCTACTGAAAGGTCTTTCAGTAATTTCTTCTGCTCAGTCTGTCACCCTGAGTTACTTATTTCCAATGCAACTCTGCCTCACCTTTCGCTTGTATTCCCTACAATCCACAGGGCAAGTTTGCTCCTGAGTTCTTGCAGCTGTTGAAGTACCACCTCCTGCTGGCAATGGCCAAGAAGCTGGTCATACTGACAAAGATATGGTGGCACCATGTACCAGCCTGTGAAGACGGTTTGGATCCATTCTCTGAGCACTTAGGTCGATTTTCACAGAAGAAACTGGGATGGGAAAGGATCGTTGGAGATCATCTAGTCCAACCCCCTGGAATAGCAGGTCCACTCAGAACAGGTTGCACAGGAACGTGTCCAGGCAGGTTTGGAATGTCTCCAGAGATGGAGACTCCACCATCTCTTTGGGGACCCTGTTCCTGCCACCTTCCCAGGAAGGAAGTTCCGCCTCATGTTTAGCTGGAACTTCTTATGTTCCAGTTTGTGCCCGTTTCCTCTTGTCCTGTCACTGAGCACCACTGGGAAAAGACTGGCCCCCTCCTCTTGACACCTACCCTTTTGTTGTTTATAGGTATTGATCAGATGCCCACCAGCCTTCTCTTCTCCAGACTAAAAAGACCCAAGTCACTCAGCCTTTCCTCAGCAAAGAGATGTTTTAGTCCCCTCGTCATCCTGGTAGCCCTTTGCTGTACCCTCTTCAGCAGTTCCCTGTCCTTCTGGTCCAGAACTGGGCACAGTAAAGGCAACTCACCTCTGGGAGGGGAAATTATTATAGCAGCAGCAACTATGAACCTTTAGCATTAGCTTGAATTTGTAGCAGACCTCACAGTAGAACTGCAGCCAGGATGGGGTGAAATAACTTCTGAAGAACATTCATAGATATTTTAGGTGTGGCCTTTGATACTCAAGTCCCAGGAAAACAGAAGTTGTGGGTTTGGGGTTGGTGGGTTGTTTTTTTTCCCCCCAGGAGTTGTTGGTAACAGCTTTGGAAGTTGAGATCAGTCATCTTCACCTCACACTCTCACAACTCGTAAGTGAGCCTCTATCTCAGCTCCCAGGAGCGTGTATTGGCACCATCAGATCATTTGGAAACAACAGGGTTTTTTCCAGGTAGCATCAGCACAGATGGTAATATGTTTATCACATTAACAGTTGTGCCTAATGCCATCACAGTCTGCCTCCCTTTAGAACAGTCTGGAGAATACTATATTGCACGGTGAGGTTTTCATTGTTTGAAGTTCCCTCAGCTTTTCCCTTTTTTCAAGTAAAAGGAGATTTTCCTGGGCACAGCATCTGCATTAATGTTAAGGGCAATCTAAAAACTCTCTGATAAACTGGCCACCTCTTGCAGGTGGTACAGCTTTTCCTGATAGTAATGGCCACGTGAGGAACTATTACCATGAAAAGACTGAAGGCACATTTAAATAAAGGCCCTACACAGACTTGCATCAAACCTGGTTTCAGAGACCAACAGTAAGGAAGGCATTTGCCACAGCCAGGTTTCCTGTACCCTGAGATAAATAACTTCTAATCCAATATTTAGCAGCGAGCCTTCTGCTATATTGTGATACAAGTCTCTTCTTAATTTTTTTTTCATTTGTATTTATACATAAACAGAATCTGCTTGTCACCCCATATACAGGTGTTGCTCTTCCCTGTCCCTAAAAACAACAAGGCCTCCCCCACGGCAGCAGATTTTGAATTTTAAGTTAATACAAGATTTTTTTTACTTTGATTTAAAGGTTCAAAGCCCCAACACCCATCTCTCAAAACCTTTGTCTGGCTGTAGAACGATGCTGTAAGGGCTCCGTGACTGCTCCACTCCTCCAGCCAACCTCAGCTGAAGAAAACTTGGACAACTGCTCTGCCAACACCTGAGATGGAGAACACAGAGCTGAAAACAGAGGTCTCCTTCCACTGTACGGCAGGAACTGAGTGAAACAGTGGCTGTAACCTGCTTTTCTTTCTCTGGTAGTGGTTGCTTCCACTGCTTCTTCCTCCACGGGCTTTTATGCCTATGTCAGTGTGCAAATATGCTGCACACACGCTGGAGGGTTGCAGGCCCATTACTCCATGGTTTTCTAAAGAAAAGCCTACACACACTCTGCTGTTTTGGCTGATGGAGTTGGAAAGGAGAACAAATATTTTTATGCATTTAAGAACAGAATGAAAACTCTAATTTCAAATCACCAATACAGTTAGATATTAAAGGTTTGGAAACACTTCTGCAAGTGAGACAGACTTGCTGTGATTTTTCAGATTTGCCTAGTAAATTCTCACGTTTGCTACATGCACACAAGTTCCTTAGGAGACTTCTCTTGAGTCATCAGGTTTCCATCAGACAAACAGGAGAAGCGTGGGACTAGAACACAGATGCTGCAGCTGAACGGTAATATCTTGAGAGACAGCACTATAGGTTTGGTTGAATCTACCTAGGCTATATGGGCAAGTTCAACTTTATTTTCTCCTAAAGACTACAGATAAACCTACAAAATATGACATACAAAAGAACTATATGAACCACCTTCGTTTGTTCATGCTATATAGAGCAGTCTTCCAGTACCTGAAGGGAGCCTACAGGAGAGCTGGAGAGGGACTCTTTGACAGGAAGTGTAGTGACAGGACAAGGGGTAATAGCTTTAAATTGGAAGAGGAGAGATTTAGATTGAATACCAGAAAGAAATTCTTTGCTGTAAGGGTGGTGAGACACTGGAAGAGGTTGCCCAGAGAAGCTGTGGCTGCCTCAACCCTGGAGGTGTTCAAGGCTGGATGGGGCTTGGAGCAACCTGCTCTGGTGGAAGGTGTCCCTGACCATGGCAGGGGGGTTGGACCTGGATGATCTTTAAGGTCCCTTCCAAACCCAACCCATTCTACGATTCTACATAAGGTAAGCTCTGTTATTGCTTACAGAACACATAAGCAGCATTTAGCAATTTGTTTAGATGGTGAGTATGGCAAGATCCACAGACCAATACTCCAACAGTCAGCAGATCTCCTAAGTCAGAACGTTAGGTTGCTGCTCTTCTTTTTCAGACCAGCTGAATAAAAGCATGCTAGAAGCAAAGAATGAACATAACAGAGATATTCTGTTAATATCTCTTACCCATTTATCATAAGGAAAATGAAGATCTGTGGAAATCCTGTTGCTCTTAGATCAAGTTAGAAACACTGATGATACACATGCACCCTCAGATGAGGCAAGTAAGGTTTGCTTTGGTTTTTAAACAAAGTGACTTACAGCAAGGTTCAGTGCATGGTCCTTTCATAATATAGCTAAAGCTGGCAGGAAAGAAAGAGGAAGAGACAGCTATAGGAAAGTATCAGTTGCAACAGTGTAAAAAAGCTCGAGACCAGTATTGAACTTCACTACAGGATCTTACCACTGAGATAAAGACACAAAAACCAGATGTTAGCATCACACGTTTACACGTTCAGCAGTTTATATCTTAAAATCACACAAGCCTGCATAAACCAGACAAATTTTAATGTGTTTCGAGGCTCAAATTTTGAAATTCATATTTCTAATTCAATCAGCTCTGACAAATGTATTTTTAGGATCCTTTCATCCAATAGAAGATGCATGTTTATACTTATTGTGCGTAGAATCTGTGCAAAGCTGACTGAGTATCTCTTTGAGAGGAAAAAAAGGCAAATAATTTACTTACTCTAACACAGAATTCAGACCAAGACATGCACATCTTTTTATTTCAACACTAAAAGTATTCAGGAGCAGATTCCCCAGATGTATCTCATCTTTGCAGAAACACAAACCAGCAATGTCTTAGTTTATGTACCACGTTAAGAGAAGGCAGTATTTGGCCAGCCATCTGCAAATGGGCACCATCTGCCCTTGTATGGCCTTTCCAGTACAGAAAAGCAGAGTTCTGGAGCCTTATTGCCAGCGAAAGTACTTTTGATTACATATCCAAAACTTCACAGCCAGCATGTCATCGTGTTGTCCTTCTCACCTCCCCAAATCCCCACCCCCACAACATATCTCTTTATTTCTAAGTTTCACCAAGCCACTAGGAGGGGGAGATGGTTGTCCCCCCACCCCAGTTTCTCTGTGTAATTATCTGAGTGTTAACGTGGCTTTTACTATCACACCAAAAAGGCTTTCATGGTAATTTGAACTATCTGATTTGGCTACTACAGTTTCAAGTCTAAATATTGTTCCTGTATTTTATACAGGATAAAGAAATTAATTTAAAGAGAGAAAAATTTAGCTGCATGGAAGTCACCTCGTCTTAGTGTGGGTGATGATTCCCACCGTTCACCTTTATGTTCCTCGCCATTGCTCAGCCCAAGAAACACTCCTCTCTCAGCTTGAGTTTCAAACACTAAATTTCTCCAATTCTATACCCACCCCCATCCCTGACACACACAGAGAGAGGAAGAGATTATGCGTAACAGCTTCCATTTTCCCCATCTGTTCCTGAAAGACTTGTTATAAAAAGCAAGAGGTTTCTCCTCCTTGAGCTTTTACCCTCACTCTCTACCCTCCCACTATATGCAGTTGAAGTTAAAAGCAGACGAGTCAGACAGCAAGCTGCAGAGAACTGATGTTCCCTTTGCACCTAGAGAGTCCTGGCCTTGTATTTAAGACAAAAGCAAGCAGGGTACTCACGTTACCGTGTTACTAATTTCTTACTTTCATAGAATCATTCAGGTTGGAAGAGACCCTTGGGATCACTGAGTCCAACCATCAGCCCCACTCTACAAAGTTCTCCCCTACACCAGATCCCTCAACTTTCCAATAAAGCTGTTTATTTTCCCAAATCTTTTCAAGTAACCCTGTTCATCCCCACATGCCTTTCAAGCCTCGCTTATAAGCGGGTTATAGAAACGTTTCAGACATTTTTCTCTTCCATTTTTTATACCACATTCCTTCATTTTAGAGGTTCCAATTAATTTAAGAAAGATGAAATCATTTGAAGTTTCATTACGAGTGTCACAGCAAGATGGATTCAGGTTTTAGGCAGCACAGAGGCTGAAGAATCCATGTTTGGAAGATGGGAAGAACTGAAGGAAGTCAATTCTCGCTTTATTGTATTCTGCTTTTACCAACCCTCTGGTTGTTTATTTAAATGAACTGTGCATTTGATGCAAGAGCAAATCCCCTTGTGGTTATAGTAAAGTACCAGGTTGTTGAGAGCACCTACCTGAAACTGGACTCGGGGACACTGGATGAGAGACAGGTTAGTGCCAATTTTTCTTACGATACTTCGAGATGACCCATAGGGTTTGCTGGACCAAAGCACCTAGATGGGAAGCAAAGAGAAGCCAGCTCTTAGGCAGCTGATTTTGATATCCTGCTGGAAGAGTTTCCCCTTACCCTTCCATACCATGCTTGTGCTACATGTTTTTAAAGTTGTTCCTTTCATATTAGAATATATGCACATATACACACGCTGCAGTTTATATCAGTGAACTCCTTACACTTATGTACCCAAACTGGCACAAAATTTGGCTTTGTTATCACAATAGAGCTAAGTTCAAGCCACCTTTCATGTTGCATTGAAATTCAAAGTAATAGATCAGGAATCACAGAAGGATCCAAGAGGTGGAAGCACCGTCAAAAGCTTATTTTGTCCATTTTCAAGACAATAAAGAAACTGCATGGGGTCAGACACCTCTTTTTAAGGAGTTTCAAGAAAAGCCACTCAAAGATGAAAAATTCACCAAGCTTGTAATTCTACATTTCCCAAAATATCCTTTATCTTTCTTAACCTAGAGCTGTTCTACCCCAGGAGCAGTCAGTGCCTATCAGTTAGCATAAGCACGAAAACGTAACTGAGAAATTAAAGAGCAAAGAAAAGTAAAAGGGGGGGGTAAACTAAATATGTAAGAATGAAAATTTGTCCTTAAAAAATAAATAAATTAAAATACATCCACCTAGAGAAAATTGCCCACAGCACATCAACCCACTTGGCTTTGTCAGACCTGCTTCTACTGCAACTCAGATTTCTACGTTGTTCAAGCGGGGACGGATCCTGTTCTCTTTTGCTGTACGTAAGGACGGGAATATTTACTCTGGTATTTACTGTAGTTGTATGAAGAGAAATGAGACTTTAATTCTAAGAGAATGCTACAAAATGAGCCAGAACAGAAGCAAAAAAAAAACCAAAACCCAAACCAACTAACTAACACTCAGAAGTAGGAAAGATTTCAGCACAGGGAAGGGCTACACAAACAATGCAAAGGAAAAGAATAATGGGAAGACTCTGTTAGTAAACAATTACAACACTGTACTGCAAGATAAAAAACTTGGGCAGTGTTTACTCATGGCTGTTGATAGGAATTTACTACTCAGATCTTAGTTTTCAAAGGCTCGTAGCTTCCAGCAAACTCAACTGTCCTGTTAGAAGGTTGCCCAAAAGAAAAAGCTTAGATAAAATCTAGGCTATTTAGTGCCAAAACATCCTTCTCCTGGAGTGAGGGCATCGCCTGGGTGATGAGTGTAGTACAGCTGTGGGAGGTTCACAACACACAGCTGAGTAACCCTTGGATATACTAAGCAAAGGTCACTGCTCTTAGATTTTTTTGAAGGTTCTACTAAAAAGAAGAAAATAATAATATATACCCTGTGGTATTTAACCCCAGATCGCCTTATCTCCGAAATATCACCCAGACATTTTGCCTGTCTCCAAACAACTACCCTCCCTTCCTCTGGCTTCAGCAGAATGCATAAATTTGGGCAAAATCAACATGCACTGCACACGTGCTATGCCAGACCCTCCTATCAGAGCTGCAACTTTGCCATTAAGCCACTCGCAGCCATTTTTCCCATTCGATGAGACGTACATTCTCTTGCTTAATACCCTGCTAAGCTTGAACTCAAACTTCTTCCATGCAGGGTATTGATCCTGGAGTTTGGGGGCCTCAAGGACCTCACATTTGAGACTATCCTGTTACTGCTTGTCTCTGTGTCTGAGCAAAGAGCAGGTAGATCAGGAGGCTTCATGAAAAAGTGACTGGTGAACATTCCTGCAGTGACACAGCCTCACTATTCACAACGGAGTCTCGTGTTAGAAACACAACTGTTGCACTGGAAAAAATAATAGTAGTCAAGGGAAGGCTTAATTAATTACAGAAGTACTTCCATGACAGCAGAAGAGACTAGACTACATGCTGTATTACCAACAGTAATAAGCTGTATAAGTGCAGTGCACTTTAAGCAAGTGGTAAAACTTAGAATCATAGAATCATTTAGGTTGGAAGAGACCCTTGGGATCATCAAGTCCAACCATCAGCCCTACTCTACAAATTCTCCCCTACACCAGATCCCTCAACACCAC
>VZTM01038840.1:142903-155411 GCA_013400555.1 Jacana jacana | reverse complement strand
TTCTGCTGGTCACACTATTCTTTATGCAAGCCAGGATGCCCTTGGCCTTCTCGGCCACCTGGGCACACTGCTGGCTCATGTTCAGCCGCCTGTTTGCTTGCTTAGAGATTGCTCAGACCACAGAGGAGATGCTGACTGGCCACCAGCTCCTCAAAAATATATGGTGCCCAAACGCCCTTGGGGTTGTTTGACAGCAGTGGTTTAGAGTACCAAAACTTTAAATGACTCAGTTTTGGTAATTCAAGCTATGCCAGCTCAGTATTTTCTGGCATACAGCTGTGCCACGAGGTATGGAAAGAAAGTCAGCTAATAATCTCAGCACTGCTCTCCCCAAGTTCACACAACTTCTTGTTGACTTGAAGCACTGGCAGAGCCAGTCTGTGAAGGATTACTTAGTCATACCCTCTTATTGCATCAGTGTTTTGCTGTTGTCCAGAACAGCTGACATTTGGAAATGTAATTGCATTATCACAAGCTTGACACAAGTAGAGAAAAGGGGGTGATAAACAGATTAAAGACTTGTTCCTCTCCTATTTAGCCTGAAAGAATTGCTGACAATGACCACAGCAACACCCGTGGCAGTCCAGCACATTCTCACACTTTGAATTTTCAGAGTTACACTGCATGAAATCTCAGACCAGAGTTTGAATAAAATCCTAAAATACAAAATCTTACTGGTAATTTTAATTTATAACAGACCATTTTCCTCTCCATAAATTCCCAAGGCTGATCAATGGTTCTCCCACATTATTCCAGAGTAAGAACTGGTATTTTAAGTACTGCACATAGCTCTTAAGGATTTCCCCATTGCTAAAACATTAAAATATTTCAACAATTTACAGGGATTGCTGCACTGAGCTGAATACTGATACTCAAAATAGCTTCCTAAAGGTCCCAGTGACAAAGCAGTTGATGCCTAGCAGATTGCTCTCTCTCTCTCTGCCATGCATTCAAAGAAAACCCTATATATGCTTTCCTCCAGGAGGAGAGCTATGCAGGCACATTCCTGTTTCTCCAGTAAAGAACACAGCTGTGTTCTCTCATGTACTGTAACACTTTCAGGAGAGGTAAATATAGTACAATTATCATCACCTCAGTTTCAGGGGGCTTCTCGTATCTCTAAGGTAAGAGCAAAGAAATAAGACTATTTCTGAATTAATGTCAGTGTTAAAAATAGATGGAAAATTTTCCTTCAAAACACACATAGAAGTCCAGGATGAAAAGCAACATTAACAAAGTAAAAAAAAAAATTGTTGTTAGAGCTAGAAGGAACTGCATTGTATTTTTAACACACAGATTACTTAATACTTCAGTGCCCAAGAAGTAAACTTCACACTTTTTCAGCAGTGCAGAACCATACAATTATTGAGCATAATTAAGTGCTCTGCTGGCACAGAGAAGCATAAAATAAAATACATAAAGTGCTTTTTATACCTGATTTCCTGAAAACATGAAGTTTGAAACACTTACTGATTCCATGTTTAATCCAGCTTGTTCAAGAGCCATCCTAATTAAGCGCTTAAGCCAGCAAATCATCTGGAATGGAAAAAGCCTCTCCAAAGGTGGATTTAAGCCTTCCAAACCTACAGGGCTGCAGAGGGTCCATAGTACTTCTGAAAGGAGAAAGGTAAGAATTTTAGATGCACGTTGTGGAGCGCACACACACAGAAGTAAACTGCCACATGTACTAAAAACCCAAGCTTTAGAACCAGTTACTGCACACCAGACATGCTAGGTGACACCAGTCCATAGTCCTGCAAAGCACAGGCATTCAGAAGGCATTTTCTTCATAGATTTTTGGTTTTTTTAAAGTAGTGTCATGTTTAGGAAATCAAACCTGTTGCAAAGTTAATGGTTAAAAAGCCAGGGAGAGGATTGCTCACTTGAGCTTGGACAGAAGATAGAGTTCAACAGCTCTAAGTGAGCGCTGAACGCTGTGGAATGCCTGCAGCTGGGACTACCCCTAAGATTAAAGGGCCATGCTCTTATCTAAAACTCATTTCTATGCCAGACCAAACTACAGAAAGCTGATCACCTCTCTTGGTTCGTATTCCCTGGCAGCTTTGCCGTTCCCTTCTTTTTCCCACAACTGAGGAGAGAAAGGAAACATGGAAAAATGACTAATGCAAGAAACTGACAGGAAATAGCATAGATGTGGGACCTGAAAATCCTCCAGCGACTTACAAAGCTGGACAGATTTCAAGTTCTGTCTATTTATATGTACTACCACTCACTTAAATCAAGATGTTTTTATTGCTCCTGTAGTGAAAATAGTCTAGTTTTTCTTTAACTGTCCTCTACAGCAGTCAGGACCAATAATTGTGTGCCACTGGGAAAAAAAATAAAGCCACAGGTTTAGGTTTAGGTTTGTTTTGTGTATCAGGCTAGAAACAACACTCTGTTCCACCACCCTGAGCAACATATTTGTAGTATGAACAACAGGGTTGCTGAAGACACTAAACATCTATATACACACACAGAGTGATGACTAAAGCAACACAGCAGCAAGGAAGTGGTAGTTGGGAAGTCAGGAGATGGAAAAGCTCTGCTGTTTGGAAGTGCCCACAAGCATCAGGTGTTAAATCATCACAGTTAAATCATCACAGTTTCCGTTACAAACGGGGTGGTTTGTTGTTTTTATTTTCAATAGCTTCCAGTTCCTTAGTAGGAACCTGCTTCTTGTGGAAACGTGGCAGGAACAGTGCAACTCTACAGTCATTGGGGTTTGGTTTTGTTTTGTTTTTTTTTTAAGGCAGCCTTAAAAAAATATAATGAAATAAAGTTGATTTTAGTTTCTCATCACCACAGAAAGTAAAAGACATTTCCTAATAGGATTTTCTTCTGTTTCTGAATAAACCAGGAAGAAACCGACGAAGGACTAATGAAAAGTTAAGATTAAAAAAAGTTCTATAAACAAGCAAAACAACAACAATAAAAAGGTGAACCAAGCACCACAAGTTTAGATCAGAACATGTAATTGTTGTAAGAAAAGCAAAAGGGAAGAATAATGGGCTCCCTACCAAACAGTCATGAACATAAACTACAGTCACACATCGTGAGTCATGGAATTCTTTATGGAAAGCTGGAACAGTCTATTTGGGAAGCATTACCATCTACTTGATCTATTCTTCCTTTAGGAATCTCTTACTCCTCGCAGAATCACAGAATGTCAGGGACTGGAAGGGACCCTGAAAGCTCACCCAGTCCAATCCCCCTGCCAGAGCAGGAACACCCAGAGCAGGTCACACAGGAACGCCTCCAGGTGAGTTCTGAATGTCTCCAGAGAAGGAGACTCCACAACCTCCCTGGGCAGCCCCTGCCAGTGTTCAGTCACCCTCACCGTGAAGAAGTTTTTCCTCATATTGAAGTGGAACCTCCTCTGTTCCAGCTTGCACCCATTGCCCCTTGTCCTATCAAGCTACCGAACGGACCGTATGGATCTCTGATGGCATCACACTGGCTGGGTTTTTAAACCAGGATGAATACAAGTCTTTCTCCGTGCCCCATATTGCATTTGGCATCACACCTGGCACTGTAGACATTCAGTGTCATAAAAGAGAGAGGAATGCTCCATTAAAAGGTGAAACCTGTTCTGAACGTGTGATACACACGATACACTCCACCTCATTCCAAAGTTCAGGCTTGTTGAACGGGTAGTGTGGAAAGCAAAGAGAAGGGAAAAGTGTCAAGAAGTTCAAACAAAAGACAAAAAAAACACCCCCAAAATAATAAAAATGGTAGAGACCGTGCTGCTGAGCAATTGCCAGTACAGGGCTGGCTGGTAAAGGCAAGCAATAGGACTATAAAGGGATGTCCATATCCTGATGTCTTGCTCTTTCAGCAGGTAGCCAGGGCATCAGTTTAAAACTCCCTACACAGTCAGAGTCATGTTCTGTTTCAGGAAGCAAAGAAAAGGTCTTATTTTGTTTCTGACCAACTGGGAGGACTGAGTCTTTAATAACAGAAAATTCAGACACCAGTGAAAAGAGAATGTTAGAACTTCCTCTGAGCAACTGAGAACAGGTCTAGAAAGTTTCCACAAACGCAAGAAATGAGAGGCAAAGAGGTAAAGGAACGACAGAAAAACTGAAAAGATAACCAAAGGCACAAAAACAGATGCAGAAAAAAAATGTAGCATAATATTAGGGTGACAGAATCATCTAAATATGAAGTAGTAAGTTAAAAAAAGTCTAAGGTAAAAAACAGGTCCCAGCTTACAGGCATTAAAATAAGTCCTTCAGGTGTACTAGGAGTAAGCAGGAGACAAGAGATACAGCCACAATGTGACAGGAGAGAAAAGAAAGCAGCGAGTGATAGTCAGCATTCTGTATTTTCAGTTGAAGATGGTAGAAAAAGACAGAGACAGAGGTTAGAAGGGGTTATAGACAACTCTGAGAAGTTCACAGAATTCACAGAATCATTCAGGTTGGAATAGACCCTTGGGATCACCGAGTCCAACCATCAGCCCCACTCTACAAAGTTCTCCCCTACACCAGATCCCTCAACACCACATCCAATCTACTCTGAAACACAGTGAGGGATGGGGACTCCACCACCTCCCTGGGCAGCCCATTCCAGGCTCTGACCACTCTTGCATACAATAGCATAACATCAGAACTCAGAGTACCAACTGGCTCCTGGATTAGTTTCCTTAGTTCCTGCCACTATGGGAAACCATCATGTTTTAAACGACCTCCAGCTAATTTGTTATCCAAAAGGAAAACGTTTCCATGTGTATCAGCCCGATATATTTATGGGACCTATTGGTCCTCCCGAATTATCCCCAGACAAACGTGACATTCATTTCTTGCAGACTATATTGCACTATAACCTCTCTCAATAAATCTCAGTTATTTCACAATTATTGTATGTGCCAACAGCAGAAAGGGTTCACTCCAAATGAAACTGCTGGACGGCAAGAATGGAAATATTAGTAAGTTTTTCTCATGCTCTGTACACAAGCCGATTTGAGAAGCAGGAGTTAAATGTTTATTGATTTTAGTAAGCACTGGTGCTTGTTTTATTTACCCTCTGTCTTCCTTATGCTACTTAAATAGTGCTTCAATACCCCTAAAACTTCCTTCCCCAACTCAATTACTACAATGAAATGCCCCTAGTGACAGTAATATTGCTATAAAACATGATCCTTCCGCTGTACCTAAGCAAAGCTATTACACAGATAAGCACTAGTCAGGGACAAGGTTCCCAAAAGAGGTTAGAAGAGTAAAAGCACAAAGAATTGCATTTCACTGTGAGGGTTGGAATTTCATGGGTTCTTCATTTGCAGAACTCCACTTATACAGAAATTAGCCATGCTGAAGAACTTTGTCTGATATGGAGATACGCAGGAATTCCCAGGTTCAGAAACCTGGACCTGGAGGAGGTTTACATTTCTGAGCTGTCAAGAGTTCTCAGTTTACCTCCTCGAACCCTCTTTTACCCCCAGTTCTGCAGGTTTCATCCAATACCTTCATATCAAATATCAGCCTACAAAGCTGAGAAGCAACACCACTTATAAATTACAAGCTGTTCATGAAATAAATACAAAGGCTCTGGAGGCTGTAGGCGTAAGGCACACCGCTCAGTAACCATGGAATGGAGCTCTTTGCCAGGCTTTCTAGTGAGTCCCTAACATGAAAGATGAAAAGAAAGACAAAAAATCAGATGCCAACTGCTTTCAGACTGAAGCTCTCCTAGGTGTATTTGCCAACGTTGTATTTGTCCAAGTCCCTTTCCAATTATGAGTTCTTGCCCTTAAAAAGAGATATTATACCCATATTTTTCCTACTAAAACTTCTCTCCTTCATGTAGGATACACACACACACACACAAGAGAATGACTTCATGGGCTTGATGGAGCAGATCAGCTGTAACAAAGAATAAACAAACACATGAAACCTAAAAAATTAAAGCTCTAGTCTTTAAATGGAAAGGGTATGTGTAACATAAAGAAGTACACCATTTTCAAAGCAGCGTGGTTTCAAAGGAACACCAACCACATCAAAAATCACCAGGAGCAGGTTCCTCCTTATTTCAGCAGGGAACTAGGGCACACTTATCTCTAAGACTGAAACGTGAGCCCATCTCATCTCATGAAATTTTATCCATAAAGAAACATATTGAAGGCAGTAGTAAGGAAAAATAAAGCCAACAAAAAAAGTTCTCATAACAACAGCAAGCCAAACAGGCGGGAAGAATCTTCTAATAAGGATTAGACCCTCTCCCAAATTGACCCAGACCAGTTAAAAGTAACGGTCAGCATTTGGCAGAGATCACACAGCCAAATGCAGAGGTCTATTTTTTGGCTTGGAAGTCACAAATAATGAAGTGCCCTACTCCTTTCAGAAACACCTGCTTGGAAAGGTTCACAAAGAGTGACAAAAGTCAGGGAATACTACAGAGACAATCGAGGGCTTATCTAAGCCAACGCCAGCGTGAAATCTAAAGCGAGAATTGTAAAATAACACACACCTGCAATGTAAGTTACTAAAGCTTCCTTAAAAACCTAGCCTGATCATAGATACCTCTAAAGGTACAACCCATATTCACCACACCTTAGCCACGTTACTGCATCTTGCCAGGTAAGGATGGAGAACACAACAGTCACCAGTTTAACCAAACGGCTTTGCTTGGCAGAGATTACACCTAAACGGTGCAATACGGTACCACAGAGAGGGAAATGAAATCCTCCAACGTGCCTAAATCCTACATTATTCTCGTACTGTACAGACATGACCACACACCTACGCCATCCTGCCAGACACAGAATGCGAATGCCAGCCCTTCTGCTACATCTTTGAGAAGCGAGAGGATTGCAAATTTTACTAACAAAGGGGTGCACCGCTCTGAAATAGCGGTTTGAGCGTTTCATCAGGGACAGTTAACTGGCACTTGTAGACTGGACATGGCGAAAACTCAGCTCTTTTCTTCATTATCAACCAAGCAGCGGGTATTAGAAGGTAGAATTCTTTCCATTTAGTCTTTTTAAGCCTCGCCTTCACAGGAGCTACAGAGGGCTTCGGCCGTCAGAGGACAGCCCTGACCAAGTCTCGCCGAGATCAATGCACGGTGGCTGATGTCAGGATTCAAGCTCTACTCACACTCAGCGTTTGGAATTTCGACACCTCGTTAAACAGAACGGAAACAAGCATCTGGCAAGTTATTTATCTACCACAGCTGCAGAGCACTATCACTAAAGGTATACAAAACAAGCGTCCTGAGTTTACAGAAAAGGAAAATAAGCACCAGACCCCTTGAGGCTAAGCCCCTTTACGTGCTACCTCTGTATTTTAAAGCCTCCTGGAAATTTTTCCCCTGAAATTTCGCCGGATTACCTCTTATTTACGTGGTTTCCCACCACCTGTCACTCCCATGGCGGCAGCCTTAAGAGGGTTTCAGTTTCGGTCCGCCCCCCTGCAAAACCCACAGCTCCGACCACCCCCGGCACCGTCTCTAAGGCCGCTCTGCTTCTCCCCAACGTCGGCGCCAGCTCGGCACCTCCCCAAGGCCGCTGCCAGGCTGCCTGCCCGGCACCTGCCCTGCCCTGGATGCGCCCTCGGCCCTGCCAGGCTGCCCGGGGAGAGGAGCCACGAGCAGGCCCGGACCCGCTTCCCGTGGAGCGGCGCTTCCCACCTCCCCTGGACGCCGGCTCGGGATCCCCACAGGGGGAGAGGCCTCTCCACCCCCAACGCGCACTCAGGGCTCCCGCTGCTGAGGGGCCTCCGGCTGAGCAGAGCCCAGATCCCGCTCCACAACCCGGGACCACGGGCGAACGAGAGGGACTGCCCGGGAGGAAAGAGAAGCCCCAAAAGCCCAGTGGTCGTTGCCCGCCGACCCCGCCTCACCCTCCGTCCGCCGCGGCCGCGCTCCTTCACCCGCTTCTTCCACCGCGGATGGCCACCCCTCCCACCCCTCCCCGCTTCCCTCCGACAGCCAATCCGTGGCCGTCCCGGCGCCGGCCCAACCAATAGCCAGCGGCTCTTGGCGGGAGGTGGGACCTCGGGCGCCCTCCGCCAGGCGGCGGCGCGGTGACCTACCCGGCATCCACCGGGCCCGGAGGGGACGTGTAGAACCGCCCCGTCCCTCCGGCCGTCACTCACAAGGGTCACGTGATCTGACTCCACCAATAAGAAAGGGTCCCCAGAAGGGAGAGTTATTAGCGGTCGCTTGGCGGCTATGGGATAGGAGTCAGCTTTTTACACTGTATTGTTTTACTCTTAAGCAGCGAGTTCGGATCTCACCTGTGGAAGAAAGGTTATTAGAAATTAATCGGGATACGGAACGTGTCTCCCCCCGTTGCCCACTCCCCAGCAACTCCCTGCAGCCCTCTGCGAACTACGACTCCCGATGTGCACAGCGGCGCCACTTCCCAGCCGCCAGCCAATCGCGCTTCGACAGGAACAAAGCGAGCTGTGAGTGGCGGAGAGGCTCCGGCCAATGGGGTTGCGGGGTGGTGGCGGGGTGCGGGGGTCAGAGTGGGCCCTGGCNGGGGGCGCGGGGCTGACATTCCCGCCCGGCTTCGTCTTTTGCGACGGTACGGGAAGGGGAACAGGCCGTGTCGGCGTGGGCGGGATAAGGGGAACGCTAAGGAAGGGCGGGAAGGCCCTGAGAGGGGGGTGGCGGGGCCGGCTGAGGGCCCTCCCGGAGTCGCTGGAGGGTTGTGCCGCTGCCGGACGAGCTTGAGCTCCGGGGCCTTGTCGCGGCCGGGCTGTCAGCTCCGCTACTCGGTGTGACAGGCGAGGGGTGAAGCTGTGTGTCGCTTCTCCTCCTGGGCTTCCCCGCTGAGGGCGAGGAGCCGAACGGGAGACCGACAGAGAGATCCGCGGGGCCTTTGTTGAGCTTTGATCTCACAGCGGCGACAAGGCCAAAGAGCCAGTACCTGGCCAGCTGATCTGCTAGGCCCCCAGATTCTAGATAACTTCTTAAAAATTTTAAAACGGCTTAATTGCTTTTTTTCCATAGGAAAAACAAAAAACCAAACCAAAACAAAACGCTGTTGGGCCTAGTTTTCATAAAATCGGCCGTTGTGGGCAACGTAAAGGTAATGTAAGGGAAAGACTTAAGTTATCTCAGTTGTAGCTGAGGAGTGAGGGAGAAGGGTCTGGGGAGAGTGTGAGGGTGGACTGAGAATAGGCAGGGAGTAAGATTTGGCTTCGTGCATTTTCAGGAGATTAGAAGGAAAAGCAAAAGGCAGTCAAGGTGGAGGGAATTGTAGGACTGATCTGGTTCTCAGGATGCAGAACTGGAGGTCGGAGACTTCGGTTAGCGTCGACTCCACAACTGGCTTGATTTTTAAGGTTTGAGTAAATTCCTCTGCTAACTCTGAAGAGATTATTACTTTATTTTGTTTTTAATTTAGAGTTGTCTCCTTTGGAAATATAGATGACCATTTACTGGTTGAGCTGCTGTATCTCCCGGTTGATCTCTCTGGACTTGTGAGAGTCAAGAAGAATAGGCTGGAGTCTAACCATTGGCATCTACTTTTCACATTAGCACTCTCTTTCCTGAAGGAAGGACCAGTGACTGAGAGATCAACAGCATTTTTTTTTTCCTATGTGAAAATGTCAGAAATTATTATAACCAAAATGCTTATTTGGGGTTTTTTTGATGAGTGTGATTGCTTTGTGTTGCTGAAGGCCTACCTTCAGTAAGAAAGCAGTATGGTACAATATTACCTGTTTGGGAAAGGATGTTAAGAGAATATGACCACCTCCCCATTTAATTGGTTTTATTCAGGAGAGAAATAAGAGAACAAGAATTAACAACACGTATTTGCTCACATTTTTGTGCCTTAAGAAGAGTTTCCTACATGAATTGATACTGGCAGCAGCAGAACCACGGTTGGCATTTAGTACTTTGAGGCACATAATCAGTATTTTGGAGGAAACTGGGTTTTTTAGTACCAAGATGTAGTGTTTTCTCTGAGTAGGCTTAGGCTTTTGTTGCCTGTTAAGTCCTTATTTCCTATTAAAGGAGGAATCTGATACTCTCAAGCTAACACGTGTCTCCTTTGAAATGGATATGTTGGCTTGGACTTCGGCTGCAGCAAGGCGTGACCTTCTTTCTTTCTTTCTTTTTTTGTTGAGATGGCTCTACTAGTGAAAAGAAGAGGAAAAACAACCTCAAAACCCACCCTCTAAAACCAAAACCCTTTCTGCTTTGGACCGAGTATGGCATTACACTAGTTATTTGGTATATAGATCCAGATTAAAACTTAAATGTTCCCTGTTCTTGAAGTAGTGTTAATCTTTTACTGACTTTTCTGGTTCATTTTTGTGTAAAATTCTGTTCTTGCTGAAGGTACTCTGAAAGCACATACTCTGATTTTTACATGCTTTTATACAGAAGGGCGTTTATAGACTTCTAGGGTGCCTTGTTGTGAGAAAACTATGGATTTCTCAGGCATATTTGTCAGTAGTGTAAAAAAAAAACAATGAAACTAAAGGCTGACTGGTGTGAAATTATATGGAGAAAACAAAGCAAAATCTAATTAACCACACCTACCTGTTCTCTGCATACAAAGTTCAGGTTTCCAGTTTACAAATTTCAAGATCTGTGCCCTTATCAATTCCACCCAAGTTCCACGAATTCTGGTCCTTGATTATTACTTTTTTTTCATCCTTCCGTGCTTATAAAAAAAAAAATCAGTGCCTTTTTTGTGCCTGCGTTTTAACTGATGATAAAAGTTGTGGTGTTGGTAATAATTGAGACCCTCCTTTCAGCAGGTGTTTTGCGTGCATGGTGCAGAAAAAATGAATTCTACTATGAGTGAGGAGCCCGATGCACTGTCTGTCGTTAACCAGCTCCGAGATCTAGCAGCTGACCCATTGAACAGGCGGGCCATTGTTCAGGATCAAGGATGCCTGCCAGGTCTTATTCTGTTTTTGGACCATCCCAGCCCTCCAGTTGTTCATTCAGCTTTACTAGTAAGTATTCTGGAGATAGATATTTTTTTTTTTTACATCAGTAGGACATTTCCTGACTTGAAACAAGTAAAAATCTTAAAAATAAAACCTGGGTTTATGTTATGGTGATATTCATTATACATGGTTTGGTTTGTTTTTTTTTTTACAAGCATGTATTTCAAAAATTGTTGGGCAATGACACATTATTCCAGGGGTATTTATGTTTTTTGGAAAAGAATAATTTACTTTGCATTTTTCCCCCCCTAATCCAGCTATTTCACTTTTTGTGTGGAGGGAGGTAAGCACCCTTGAATCTCTTTTCTTAAGATGAAGTTATGAACCTTGGTGAATATACATGCTATAAATATATTTATTTGCTAAATATGTGATTTGAATTTCATATTGTAAAAAAAAAAATTATATAATTCCATATTTTTGTTTTGCTTTCACAGTGAATACTAGTGGATTTCTTTTGTGCTTAAAAAGTGTCCCTTTGGTGCTTTCACATCTGTCTTCAGATTTGGTGTCTTCTGGGTTCAGGAAATGAGGTCCCATGATCCAGGAAACCTGTGCCCAGCCAGTTGGCTTTTAGGCTGGTCTTGCCCACAGCGTTTGCCAGGCTCAGTGTTCTTCACTGGAAGAACTTTTGAGGTTGCATTTCTTGTGAATATGTTGCATTGGCTTTCTTTCCAGTGCAGTGTCCTTAGGTTGTGGTCTTAAAAAGAGGATCTTGTTTGGATGCCTCGTTCCCTTTTCTTCTTCCTCGGCTTCTTTGGGCTGTTTATTGCCATTGTCTGTGTCGGCAATGAGTCTGTCACCATGTTACAACAATTCACCCTACATGGCAGGGGCTGACTCTATCAGACTGAGGAGGGATAATCCAGTTTGCAGTTAGGTTCCACAGTCCCAGGTATTATCCAAGTTGTGTTGTGAGGACACGATGGGATATCCCAGATCCCTGCTGTAGTCAGAAATGAATCAGTTTCCTGTGAAAACGAGCAGACTCTTTGTGTTCATGAACCTCTTAGGTTCTGCAGCTTTTAATATACTTGCTGATAACTTTTAGTCTTCCTTTTTCATGCTTTTCCATTCTTTAAGGGTTGTTTTGTTTTTTCTAGTCATCTCATGGGTCAAAAAGGTTCTTCCATTTGAATGAGAATCATTAAATGTAGCAATTTTCTGTTAAGTTTATACCTAATAAAGGAAGGTACAGTAGTGATAAATTTCTTACTGTATTATTCTGCAGTTTCCATAGCTGAAATTATAAATAGTCTTTATAAATTTATAAGTAAATTTATATAAATATAAATAATAATAATTCCCTACTTAAATTCTCGGATATGTTGTCGAATCTCTCAGAGACGGTGTCTTCCTCCCCATGTCGGGTTTCAGTTCGGTCCTTTCTTCCATCTGATCAACAAGTAGTGTATTTTTCTATAGTTTTCTCTAGTTGTTATTCCAGGAATTCTTTTTTTATGGTGCACTTCAAATGCTAAAAGTTGAATGTTTTAAATTAAAATGAAAAAACCCAGAAATAACACAGGCAATACTACTTCTTCCCCCCCCCCCCCCCCCCATCTTAACTCTCACATTTTACTATACAT
>VZTM01038840.1:110207-142883 GCA_013400555.1 Jacana jacana | reverse complement strand
TTTCAAAAATAGGACTCTGAGGTGAAGAAACGACTTCATTATTCCACTTGTAAAAGATGTCTTTTTGTTACTAAGATTGACAAGAGTATTTTTATATTCAAGTATGGAAAAGATAGACCTATTGATTTTGACGTTACTCGTGAGCTTGAAGCTAACGTAGGGAAGTGTTTTGCTGAGCAAAGGCTGAGCCAAAGTCCATGGTAATGATCTTCCTTATGCATTTAGTAGACTGTGATTTAGTAGGCATAAATGATCTGACTTCTGTGAAGGTGAAGACCTTGGCATTTCCCATGGAGGACAAGGGAAATAGGACTGGTCATAGAATCATAGAATCATTTAGGTTGGAAGAGACCCTTGGGATCATCCAGTCCAACCATCAGCCCCACTCTACAAGTTCTCCCCTACACCAGATCCCTCAACACCACATCTAATCTACTCTGAAACACAGTCAGGGAGGGTGACTCCACCCCCTCCCTGGGCAGCCCATTCCACTGACTGACCACTCTCTCTGTGATCACTTGAGTTGTTCTGGTAACTTTGTCTTCGGTCTTATTTTAGTGGAAGTTCTGTTTGTATATAAAGAGTATCTGGCAGATGGAAAAAAAACTGTCTAAAATTTGATCTCAATAATTAGCTGTTAAGATAATTATTTTTCTTTTGTCCAACAACTTTACATCCTCACTAAATTGCCTGAACAGAGACTAATAATAATAATGATCAGAAACATTTGGCCAGCAGGAAGGATGTGTTTCTTAATGTAAAAGTTAGTAGTTCAGAGCTGTCCTTCAGGTATTTCCCCCCTAGTTCAAAAGTAAGAAAAGACATGGATATACAGCATTTATAAACTGCAATTATTGACACTGATCCACATCAGGAAATTGCAAAAATCACATTTGGAGTTTGTATTGTGCCAGATAGCAGCCAGACTTTCTCAAAAGGCAATAAAATGGTCTTGAATTTCACCTAGTATGTGCTGAAGATGGTTTAGATAAAAACCCAGATAATTAGTTCTCTGTCTCTTAAGGGACTAAGGAACATGTTATTTTTAAAGCAGCTATTGAGCAGCATAGCTATTACATGATTATTTTTAAAGAATTGGTGCACTTCTAAACCTTGCTGTCACAAAATCCCTTATATAAACCCCTGTATCTGTGTATTGCAGGATTCTGCAAGCGCAGTCCTTGTACCTACATCAATAAAACACTGGTTAAAGCACGATGCACAGTACGCCCTTGGAGGTTCCTTTAAGACAACTTTGTCAGTGCTAATGGTAGTGAGATGCCTTGTGAAAAGGACTGAGGTTTTAACTGGGAAAGTATGATGTTGGGAGGAAGGTGGAAATAGACAGATGGTGACTGGGCTCAGCCATGTGAAGTTGTGCAGAGTCATACCCTGAAAGTCAGATAAACAAAACCTTGGGCATCAAGTAGGTGTCAGTTCCCAGTTTAGGTAACAATACCCTCAGCATCTTACTGCTGTTTGCGTTCTTATTCCTGTGTGGAGTGAGGGATGTTGCAGCTAGTCTTCAGAAGTTTGTAATTGTGGTGGTAGGCTTCTTTCTGTGGACAGTAGACACTTGGTGGTGGTGAGTTTTCTGGTACTGGGGTAGCCCAAAGAATTGATGGAAATGATACTAGAATCGTAGCTTGTAAAATGACTTTACATCTCAGATTGCTTAAATGTGTGTTGGAAGGGACTTCTGGAAGTCATTCACTTCTGCTTCCTGCATGAACTGGGACTGTCACCAACGCTCAGGTCAGTTGTAGCTTTGTCTCCATGATTCTGCAGTCCTCCTAGGTCGTTTGCTTCAGTGTGCTGATCTACCTTCATAGTGAAAAAACACCTTCTTGTGGGTAGCTGATTTGAACTTCCCAAGCTGCAGTTTGTGGCTGCTCCCCCTTGTCTGCTGCTGTAGAGGAAAGTTTGGCTTAGTCATCTTCTTAAAGGTTTTTTGAGTAGATGTAGGCCATCATAGCTCTCCCTTAGACTCCCTTAGCTGGTTTGTCAAACCCAGTCTCTCAACCCATAGACTAGATCCCATAGACTAGATCTTCTCTGCTTTCTTTGTATTTATGAGAATAAAACCGTTTTGAGCCTTCATAGCAGGTGATAACACTCTCTTATCTTCTCACTGGAGCTCAAGCCTTGTGAATGTTTTGCAGATGCCCACTAATAAAAAAAGGGATGACTGGTGTACTGGGATTGTTGTTGCTGACTCGCCGTGGTCTCCTCTCTTTCAGGCTCTGCGCTATTTGGCCGAGTGCCGCGCCAACAGAGACAAGATGAAAAGCGAATTGGGGATGATGCTCAGCTTGCAGAATGTAATACAAAAGTAAGTGTATGATGGGCTGCTGGTTCTGGAGATGGTGTAAACCTAATGTTCTGAGGCAAAGTCATGCTTTGACTCCAAATTCATGTAGCGACTTTAATACCGCCTTCTTCCTTGTTGAAGTTCTGTGGCTGCAAGCAATTAATGGCTTCTTGGTTTGTCGTACAGCAAAGGGCTTGGACTGTCACCTACAGGAAAAAACATAGTTTGAAACTCATTTGCCAGATAACAAGTTTCTTGCCCTTGTTAGATAAGTCATCTCCTTTCTTCCCTTTAGGTTCTCTTACAATCCTTCCTGCCGTTGTAGAAGGGTGCACTAGTGCATTTAATGAAAGTGGTTGGCATCTGGCATGCTTATTCTTTGAACCCTACCTTTGGGAAGGGAAATCGTATATGCAAGATATTTCTTCCGCTGGTGTGTGTTTTCTGTGTGAGGAAACATCTTGCAGGTGGAGCAGTAGTTAGTGTTAGTAGTTAGTTAGTTAGTAGTTAGTGGTCTCTCATTTCTTTGCAGAATGTCTCAGCTGAGTTACATCTCAAAATTTGCAACTCTGTGATTTCATTAAAATTGCTGAGCATTTGAGTCTTGAATGCTGGAAGATGTGTGGGTATGTGCACGCTGGGGTATATGCACATGTGCTCTTATCAGTGGAAATTAGTATGATGAACTGTTATTAGCAGGAAAAAAACTCCAACCTCTTTCAAAGATGAGTCTGTTATAGCAAAAACTAATTTGCTGTCAAATTATGAAAAGGTGATTATTTTACACTGAGTGTGAAAGCACTCTGGGGAACTGGACATTTCAGATGTGAGGGACTCTTCTGTGAGGGAGGAGGTGAGAAGGCTTCAGGGAGACCTTATTGCAGCTTTCCAGTATCTGAAGGGAGCTTGCAGGAGAGCTGGAGAGGGACTCTTTGTCAGGAAGTGAAGTGACAGGACAAGAGGGTAATGGTTTTAAATTGAAAGAGGGGAGATTTAGATTAGATACTAAAAAGAATTTTTTTCCAGTGAGGGTGGTGAGACACTCGAACAGGTTGCCCAGAGGAGCAGTGGCTGCCCCATCCGTGGAGGGGTTCAAGGCCAGGCTGGATGGGCTTGGAGCAACCTGGTCTGGTGGGAGGTGTCCCTGCCCAGGGCAGGGGGGTTGGAACTCCATGATCTTTAAGGTGCCTTCCAACTCTAACTGTTCTATGATGAGAAAAAGCAGACTGCTGCACTGAGATGTGTCTAAGATAAACATTTAAAACAACTACTTAGAAAAGGATGAAACAGAAGCAAAATTCTATATTAAAGATTCAAGTGGAAAGCTGTTGAATCTTTAATATGTTCCTTGAATCTCTGATGTACCACTTGTGGTATATGTTACAACTTTCTTTTAGGAAAAAGCCAAGGCAAGACTTTGCAAATTCCTTGATCCTGTAGCCCCTCCAGTTCTTGGTGGTGCATCTTTTGTTGTGTATCTCCTTTCTTTGACACTGTTTATCTAAATGTATTGAACTGCAGAATGGAAGGGGAGATTCTGGTCTGCTCACAAGATCTATGCAGTATGTGAGCTAAGATTAAAACTTTCCACCTCTAAGGACTTCATTAATTCTGCTGGAACTAACAAGGTTATGTATTGGCATGAGAGTCAGCGTTGTGCCTACATATCATCCTGTTATTCACCAGTTAGCCAAAACACGGGGATTTCAACCAAATGTCTTTAATAGGCTGATGAACTAAATGACTAGAATTTGGAAGTGAATAGTTTTCATTATTTTTGCATAGTGTAAAAATTATAACTCTTTAAGATAATAGGTGGTTTTAGTAGGGTACATGGGGGAAAAAATAGAATTAAATCTTAAAGTATTCACCTTTTTTTAAGGACAGGCATAACTGAGGTAAAACATGGGATTCTTTGCTACTTTATAACATCAGTAAGAACCAAAGTGTTTAGGTGATAACAGAAGCGCGTATTTCAGAAGAACTTACTTGTAGTAAAGCACAGAGACATCCCTGAGAAGTTGTTGAAAAGCAAATGGTAGTTTATTACCCCTCTCTGCAGCTCACAAATATTATTACTCAGAAACAGTCGTAATTAAAACCTGTTTAAAGCATTTTATGGAAACCTTTTCAATGATGTTTTCTTTTCTACGTTGCAATTTCAAGGACCAGCAGAGTGTGAAGTTCAGAGACGTGGCTAACAGGAGAGAGGAGTTCAGTAAAAACTGGAAATCTTGTAGGTGTTCTTTTGTTGTTTTTTTTTCTAGAAGGCTCTTTGGCAAGAGTAGGGCCGTGCATTTGATTTGTGTGCTTGTAACATTTGGGAAGTGTGATATCATGAAAATTTAAATACATAGCATCTTCAAACACAAGACTTTGTCATGTGCTTGTCAGGGATTTGAGGCTTTCATGTTGACAGGAAATGCTGAAGCTAAGCTTTGTGTTGCCTGCAGAAATATGGAGAAAGATGGTAGGAAAGTGCTGAGGAGATAAATGTAGAATTATTCTTGACACAAAAAAACAATGGTTTGGGGTTGTGGGGTGTTTTTTTTGTTAGAAAGTCCAGAGGGGAGAAAACAAGGTCTCTACCTTCTTCAGATTTGCTTTACAAAAAGCAGATTCTGGCTTTTTAATGTGATTTGAGTTTCCCAGAAGATATTGTAGTCCTTTGAACTGAAACTAAATGTTAATAAATGCAGTAATAAATGCTTTTGTCCAATTGACAAATCCCACTGTACTTATACACATCCTGGAATCTAGCTCATCGCTCTATCTAATCTAAAATCTTCTGATGATTTCCACAGTTTTAATTTGTGATGTAGATACATTTTTTTTATTTAGTGCTGTGTTATAAAAATGCAAACAAGCCACACAAAGAAGATACCATTCTGCTTTTCCAGTAGCTCTTCAGGTGAGACAGGACACAGCCTCTTCTGGACCAGAAGCTGCGATTCAGGGCCTTTGTGCTCTCGACGGGTTAAACGCCTCCTTTAGTCTAAATCTTCTCCTTCCACCAAGCATTTTGTAACTCCTGCTGTTCACTGTCACTGACTTCTGACTTAATAACACCCAGTGGCTTTCCCTGGTTCAGTACTGAGTCACGACAAACTGTTTTCTGCTGCTGGTAAAGCTGTTGCAGCTTTTCAAGCACCGAAAAGGAGCTCGTGTGCACGGAGGCGAGTTGCAAACTGAGTGTTTGTCTTATTTCAGACTTAAGTCGATGCTCAGCAGCGCTGAACTGGTGCTGTGCTTAAGAAGTGGAGAGTTTCTTTAGAATTCCAGTTCTCTCTCGCTTTTGGTTATGTACATCCTGAAACTTTGGGGGCTTTTCTCATTGTCTGAGTGTCTTTTTATAGGCCTTGTATAGAGACCTCAACTTCAGGTGGGGAATTTCTTGTTGTAACCAGTCTAACAGATCTTTAGGGGGTCGATGCCACCAACTGGGAAATCCTTGCAGGTGGTTTGCTATTTAGGATTTCTTGTGATAGTACCTAGGAGCCTCAAGCACAGGCCAAAACCCTTTTGTTGCAAGTAATACACATCCAATGGAGGAAGAATACAGCACTTTATGAGTTTAAACTCATTATTGTGAAGGTAAAGTGCCATTTCCTTCATAAGGCTACAAAGGAAGAGAGTTGAAATTGAGTGCTGCCTGTTGATCCAGTGATAAGCAGTAAGTTGTACAGCATCACAGAAAATAGGAAGTGTTTGTGAGACATTCAGTTCAACTCTAGCTCTTTGAGGTACCTTCATGTCTCATTTCAGGACTTAAGAGTTCCCTAGTATTATCTGAGCAGCTTTTTGCTATTTGCTTATAATAAGCATTATATAAACTGAACGTTTGTCTGACTCCTTAGTGGATCCTACATCTCAGCTGAGGAACAAAGGATAGGTTTTATGTTCGCTGTGACAGTGATTATTCAAGATGCATGAACACAAGTTTTTGTGAACAGAAGAGTAACAGATTTTAGATGTAGAGACGGGAACTTAGAGGCTCTAGAGCAGAAATGCGAAATGTCAGCTCTGGGGAGTACAGAACAAAAATCTGAAGGCAGTGAGTTATTTATATGTTTAGGATATATATTTTTTTTTCAGGCTGAACTTGATTTGGAACGTGTGTGACTTTCTGAGATACTTCATCTGAAAGGCTTTATACACTTCCACATTTTCTAGGACATCTGAGAAGCTGTTCAAGTTCTATGGAATACTTCAAAATGTTTTTTACATATAAAAATTTCTGTTGCCCTATTCTATTTGTGCTGGTTTTTTTCCTTAGCAGGGGAGATTTCTTATTTGTCCATCCACATCTGCTTATCTTTCAGTGGAACCCCATGCAGCTTTCTGTGTTATAAGCAAAGAGTAGTAACTCTGTTGGACACAAATCAGACTTCTAAAATCCCCACCTGCAGGTTTCCAAACCTTTTCATTGTTTTGATGGCTGATACTGATTTATTGCTACCACACATCTGTTTCATCCCTTGCCAGGTGATTGAGTACCTGTGAGTGTATGTGTAGAAGTGCTTGTGTAAATAGATAGAAAAGGGGAGGAGAATTTGAGGCTCGTTGGAGAAGGGTGTTTCATTGCATTCCCACAGTCATCAGCAGTTAGTTAATATTGAAAACTGGGTTAGTTGCTGGCTTTATGAATTGTATGGAGGACTTAATGTGTCCGTATGGACTTTATAAAATGTTATTAGCAGCTCCTAGAATTAAAATTAATTAGGATTTATAGCCTACAAGGAAATACACTAATTTGTGTTCAGTGTGAAAGTGACTTTTGATGGACAGTAAAGGTCAAAGTTCGTAGTTTTTCATAATCTTTATGAGCAGCATAATGGTGGTGTTTAAGTATAACTAACATGTATTTAAAAAAAAAACCTAAAGAAGAGTCAATATACTAAATAGCTCTTACTGTGGAACGGCAAATTACTGAGAGTAAAATTCCAATTACTTAGCTAAAAGAGCTTCTCAAGACAGTCTTCCTTTGCCAGGGTGTCAGATTTAACAAGCTGAACTAAATCCAGTGCATTAATCAGCTCTTCCAATTTATTACTTGCCTAAGAAGATTAGGGCAATTAATATGTGTTTAATTAGAGTCCCTTGCAGATCTGGTAAAAGACATGCAGTCTGTAATTGCTAACTTCTTACTCAATTTTAATTTTTGGTAGTCTTAATTACCTATACGTCCTGAAAATTTAATTATTTGTTGAAAGCAGCAAAGTTTAAATTTACAATGTCTGACAAAAAAAGAAAGCCACGTATTTCAGGTAGAAATTGCTGAAATTAAGACAGTAGGAATGTAACATTATAATAGTTTGATCATTTTTGTTGTGCAGCATACTTCTTTTTCTCCTTGGTGAGAGAGGAGGACTGGTTGGGGGAAGAGAGGGCAAAGACCATGTATTAATTAGCAAGAAAGCAAACCAGGTATTTCCAGGGATCTCTGATGATGGAGGGGATGCTGCTGTATCATAACTGGCTTCTAGATAACACTTGGTGAGAAACTACAGTTAAAACGTTCTGTAAACTTTTCACATTTGTGTTATTGATTGGAATCCTCAAATTCTCATCTGCAAAAGAGAAGGAAAGAGCTTTTTACAGACGATAGAGATTTTATTTTTCTATACTTGAATCACTTGGTAACGTTTCAGTTTCAGTGGCCAGTCCAGCCCAAACCACAGCTGTTATCCTTGGTACGTGGGGGGTTTTATCCATGAAAATGGAGAAATGGTTGAGATTGAGTAATAAGCAGCTTGATTCAGTTGCATGATTAGTTTTAGACTCTACCATATTTGTGATTCTGTGCTGCAGAGTCGTGGTTTTGGAGAAAACCAGGGTTATCCTATGTCTTAAATATTCCTGTGGGCAGGAAATCCCGAAATCTTTGGTTTTAGAAATGACTTACAAATTTCAGCGTTACCTCCTGGAGCAAGAGTAAGGTACCTGTCTCTGTTCCATGTGAACTTCACAGGCCTTTCCTTTCCCCTTACTTACTTACAAGACTCCTTGTCTTACCCACTTAGTTATGTTTCATGTGTTAGTAGGTACGTGCTTCTAGAGAGTTGCACTGCTGGTTGCTGGTGCATCTTCTTTGAGCCGTGGGGCTCCACTCTATTCAGTGCCTATTAATAATAGATGGTCACAGCAGGGAGACGCCTGCAGGCTGCTTTGTTCAGCATTGTTAAGCAAAGTGGCATCACTCAAACCATTCCATGATTCTATGAATATCCCTTTCCCCCACCCCTAGTTTTGGTTTTGTTCTTTTTAAGGAACATTTGTATTGTTTATTTTGTTTATCTCACAGGTTTCAGAAATAAATTGTGTTTTGAAGTTATTTTTGAAACGGCATCCTCTGCCAAAAAACCAACCCTAAACCAATGAAATATTAGGAAATGAGGAAACCTCAGCATGTTCTCTTCAAATACACCATGTTATTTGTTGTAAGTGGGTAAATGCTCCTTTTGTCTGTCAGACAGCTTCCTGGAGAAGATTGTATACAGGAAGGAGTGGAGGGGCAGGGGAGAGGATGGGTTTGGTGCTGTGGATTGCCCAGATCACCAAGGCATGTACTCTGTAAGAGTTGTTGCTCTTTTTCCTTGTGGGTCATGGCAAGCTAACCAAAGTTCAGACTTTCTTACAGTTTGTCACTAAAAGATGTTTCAAGTTCTGTGTTTTTTGTATTCATAGAATAGTTAGAGTTGGAGGGGACCTTGAAGATCATGGAGTTCCAACCCCCCTGCCCTGGGCAGGGACACCTCCCACCAGAGCAGGTTGCTCCAAGCCCCATCCAGCCTGGCCTTGAACCCCTCCGGGGATGGGGCAGCCACAGCTTCTCTGGGCAACCTCTTCCAGTGTCTCACCACCCTCACAGCAAAGAATTCCTTTCTAGTATCTAGTCTAAATCTCCCATCTTTCAATTTAAAACCATTACCTCTTGTCCTATCGCTCCACTCCCTGACAAAGATTCCCTCCCCATCTCTCCTGTCGCCCCTTCAGATACTGGAGGGCTGCCCTAAGGTCTCCTTGAAACCTTCTCTTCTCCAGGCTGAACAAGCCCAGCTCCCTCAGCCTGTCTTCATAGCAGAGGTGCTCTGTCCCTCTGATCATCTTTGTGGCCCTCTGCTGGACCCGTTCCAACAGGTCCATGTCCTCTCTATGTTGACTCCAGAGCTGGGCATAGTACAAAACCCCTGATTTTGCCTGACTGCTGTCCCTTTGGCTGGCAGTGAAGCTGCTGACACTGCCTTGCTTTAAAAAAAAAAAAAAATAAAATCCATTGTCAACAAATGTGTAGTTCAAGAGTACAAACACAAGAAGTTGTTGCTTTCAGAGTTACCTACTTCAGGTCTCCTGAATTAATACTAACTGTATGAGGACATACAAAGCTTACACACAGGTATGCCTGCACAGACTACACCTGATTTATTTTTTTTTCTCTGGTGCAGGTAGATGCTGTAGTTCAATTCTTATTCCCACAGGTTTTGGTTAGGGAAGCCTTTATCTGTAAGTTTGCAAACCTTTATTCTTTTTTTTTATATATATTTTTTTACTTCCTGTAGTTTTCAGGGAAATACTGAGATGAAGCTGTGAAAACTTGGGGTTTCTTTGAGACATTAAAGGATTTTCTAGATAATTGTATACTATCATCATACAATAATATAATATACTTAATGCTTTTAGCACACTGGTAATACAAGAAGTGATATTTAGCTTCCTTCAAAATACTTCAGTACAAAGCCCAATCCCAGCACTACCAGTACATCTACCTGGTCACCCCAGTGTTATTACTGGAATGGACTGGCATTTTAATGTCAGTATTTGGTATCTTCCACAGCAAGGACTAGAAGGAGTTGCTGCCTTTAAGTTGTTTGGTTTTTTTAACCTTAATGCAATTTGTTGAAGCCATATAACAACTAAACTCTTTGCCATATAAGTCCATTAAAGGATCACTGTTCATTAGCAGGCAAGATGTTGGAACTGGTGACTGTGAAATTCGACTTGGGGTTTGTGTCTGTTATGCAGACTCTCGTCTAGCAAATGCTATTCTGAAGCCTTTTGAGTTTAGTTGAGTAACAGGCCTTGGTGGGTTTGTTTGTTTGTTTATTTATTTATTTATTGAGATGGAGAATATGTCCATATGGTAGATACCAAGCTGTGGAAGATCAAAAGTTGATCTTCCATTTAGCATATAAATAGCAAGAGTTAAACGAAATTGGATGAATAGCTGGGTTAAACATATGGCATATGTTCAAATCTGTTCTCCCATTCTTCAAAGTTGGTTCTCTTCTTGTGATCAGAGGACAATAGAATGAATCAGGGAAATGCTCTGAGTAATAATCTGGTAATTATTCAGGTTGCTGAGTGCTTAAGGTGATACCCCATTTTATAGCAGCTAATGGGATTGCAGTATGGTTTTACTTAGATTTGCAACTAATATTTAGCCTTTTCCTTGTTTTTCAGCAGTCTTTGGAACATCTCAGCCTTTACATGGGATTTCTCTAAATTTTGAGGGTCAGTAGGCAAATGGTTTAAGTTGAGCTGGAAGCAGCATTGGGAAATCCAATCCTTGCTTCTCACTTCCACGAGGTACCTCTTGTTTAGTACAAAACCAATTTCAAGACATCGGGTCTGACATTGTTGTGTTCTGAACTTCTCTTAGCACTTAGTGTCTCCTGATCAAATTGTCATGGCCAGCTGTGTGAGGCAGGAAGACTTGCCAAGTGGCAGGCTTCTTGAAGGTTTAGAATAGCATTCTAGGAAAGTATGTCTGACCTTACCTTGTTTCCATGGTGTAACAGCCTTGGAGTAAATAAGGGTGACGTGGAGCTGGCACATGGTTGGTGCTGTTGGAGTGCAGTCACATAACACAGCTGTGTTCAGGCTGTGGGTAGATTCAGCAAGCAGCCCAGCTGCTTGGGGTATGGATTTGGACATTCAGTGTGTCACTTCAAACTCATCCAGTTCCTACAGGGTCTATTGTTTTTCCTGTTCACACAGGATCACAGAATGATGTGGGGATGGAAGGGACCTCTGGAGATCATCTAATCTAACCCCCTGCCAGACCAGAGTCACCCAGAGCAGGTTGCACAGGAACGTGTCCAGGCAGGTTTGAATGTCTCCAGAGACAGAGACTCTACCACCTCTCTGGACAGCCTCTGCCAGGGCTCTGCCACCCTCAAAGGGAAGAAGCTTCTCCTCATATTCAGATGGAACGTCCTGTGTACCAAGTTTGTTCCTTTTACCTCTTGTCCTGTCACTGGGCACCACTGAGAAAAGACTGGCCCCATCCTCCTGACACCCACCCTTTAAGTATTTATAAACATTGATAAGAACCCCCTTAAGTCTTCTATTATCTTCTCTTGACTTAGGAGGATCAAGTCTCTCAGCCTTTCACTTCAAACTTGCCCAGTCCTACAGGTTCCATTGTTTTTTCCTAGTCTAAGTCTGTGAATTACTAACTATTGTTATGCTGGCCAACACAGGGTGGGTTAAGGACCTTGCTGTCTGTATTCTTGAGGGTTTGGTCTTCTTGCCTTGAAGTCAGTTGCTTTATAGCATTAATCAGGTCTTTACTGGGTGCTCTAGTGCTGGAGGGAAGCGAGGTGTGCTTTAATGGGTAGGGTGGTAATAGCACCTTACTGGGACTGTGAGAAAGTGTGTGCTGAGGTAATGCTCTTTTTCAAGTTGTTTTCAAATGACTTGCCTGTTCCCTGGAAGTGAGTCAGGAGAGCGGCCATATGGTTGGGAACCCACCGTATCATGGTGTGCACCAAAAGCTCACAAGAAAGAGCAGCGTTCTTGGAGATAAGAAAGGATCTTGCCCTGGCACTGGAGCAGAACAGCCAGAAAAAACAGCCAGATCAGATAACTGTCTCGAAGCAGATTGCTTTTTCTCTAATACCATGCTCTTTCTTTAGGCTTGTCATTCATGCTCAAAGTTTTCATCAAAACTATGTCAATCACTGTGTCTCACTTCTAGAATCGAGGATTAGTGATTTCCCACCCTCCTTTGCAGCTTACTGCTCCCTTTTAATTATCACTAGAGACAATTTTATCTTTAAATGTAGGAAGAATGAGCTCTGAATGAAGTTGGTCATCTGGAAACAAAGACATCAATGGTCTTAAAGCCCAGTTGATATGAATATAAAATTGTTAGCCTTTTTTTAACCATAATTAAATCAATGATAAATATCTGCCAAGCGTATGCTTTAAGGTTTCTAATACAACTGCATTTGCCCAGCAACATATTTAGGCAGAATTCATGCCAATCCATTACATTCTTACTTGGCACTTTTTGTGTCGTATCAGATACTGTGTTTATTGCAGTGACTGGGGTTCGTTAAAGAAATAAAATGACAGTTGAAAATAGCTCTAATTGGGATCCTAGAGAAAAATATTAAGTTCTGCCTTGCAGGTGCAGTACTTGCACGTATGAAAAAAAAAATGGGATCGAGTGAAAATATCTATTTCAGTGTGATTATAAGTTTTTTTTCAGGCTTTTCCAGAAAGGTGCTTGGACCATTCTAGAAATGAAAGCTCTCAAGCTAGTACTTTGAAGAAAAAATGATGCTTTCAGTCCTTTGATGCATTCACTGACTTGCCTAGGATTTTTCAGTGATAAGACTGTAAGTTAAAGCCAGGAGTTGTTTTTTCTTTTACTTTATGTTTTACTTTACTGAGAGTACAAATTGAGTACTGGATTAGATCAGATTTGGTTAAGAGAGGGAATAAAAAAAACCCTGAGTGAGTTTATATACAGTGAGACTCTGATCTGTGTGGGGAAATTACTTGAGATTAAAGTATTCGATATTCCTGGGCCATCTCATTTTTGGCTTTATGCTAAATTCACTAAATAGAGTTACTGTGCTTAGCAAAATTACAACAAAGTGCTATAGGTTGAGGGAGAAAATTTGGAGCAGTGTTTTCCTAAAATCAGTGTCCCGTTTGAACCAGTAGACTGTTTGATTTTTTGAGTTGTGTATTAAAAATTTCTAAGTTGCTATTGCAAGGTGTAATAAGCTCAGTAACTTCTCCTTGATGACTGTGGCTGGTAAGATGGTGCTTTAAGCTAAGCTGAGAACATGTGAAATAGCAATTGGCAGATCAGTTATTGACTTTGAGAAGGAGGTCTCCCCTTTTTCCATATGCCCTTGCCTTTAGTTCATGATGCCTTAAGATAAAACAATTTGGGAAGGAGCAGTGAACCATAAATGTAAATAGGGGAGCAGGAACTTTCTGAATCCAACATAAAATTACACAACTCCTTATATTTCAGTCTAATTATCGGGTGCATTAAGAGTTATGTAGGTTGTCATGCCAAACTCTCTGGAAGACAATGTAAGGAAAATAGTTGACGTGAAAATTAAATACATTTTTGCTTTATTTGCATGAAAGGCTAACTTCTACTTAGCCTGCAAAAATAGATACCCACAAGTAGATAAAAATGGTTGTGCTCCATGTACATTGCTGTTTAACTTTACCTATTGACTTCTCAGTTTCTGATATGCATTCACAGAATGGTTGAGTTTGGAAAGGACCTCTGGAGAGCATCTGGTCCAACCCACCTGGCTCAAGCAGGGCCACCTCAACCACGTTGCCCAAAACCATGTCCAGATGGCCTTTGAGTCTCCAAGGATGGTGACTCCACAGCCTCTCTGGGCAACTTGTTTCAGTGCCTGGTTGCTCTCACAGTGGAAAAATGCGTCCTGATGTTCAGAGAGAACCTCCTGTGTTACAGTTTGTGCCTGCTCTCTCTGGTCCTGGCCCTGGCCACCACTGAAAAGAAAACTTTCTCTTCTCCAGGCAGAGCAGTCCCAGCTCTTTCAGCCTTTCCTCATCATCCCCTTAATCATCTCCCTCAACATTTTTTTTTTTTTTTAGACCTTTCAGTGTGTCCATAGCTCTTGTGTACTTCTGTCAGACCCTCCAGCTTGTCCGTAGCTCTTGTGTACTGGGGAGCCCAGACCTGGACACAACACTCCATGTGTGACCTCACCGGTGTGGAATAAAGGGAGGGAAGGATCACCTCCATCCACCTGCTGGCAACACTCCTCTAATGCAGCCCAGGATATCATTAGGCTTTTTTGCCACAAGAACGTGTTGCTGGGTAATGTTAAACTTTGTGTCTAACCAGGACCCTCGTGTCTTTCTCTCAAAGCTGTTTTACAGCAGGTCAGACCCCAGCCTGTACTGTTGGCTGGAGTTCTTCTCCTCAGCTGCAGAACTTTGCCCAGGGAGGTGGTGGAGTCCCCATCCCTGACTGTGTTCAAGAGTAGATTAGCTGTGGTGTTGAGGGATCTGGTGTAGGGGAGAACTTGTAGAGTAGGGCTGATGGTTGGACTGGATGATCCCAAGGGTCTTTTTCCAACCTGAATGATCCTGTGATTAGTTTTCCAAGAACTATCCCAACATTATAGTTGGGAGCATAAAACATGTATGAAAATTACTGTTGGTTATTTTACTTTTAGGCACCTGCATATTTTATTTGCTGGCTTGTCTTTTGAACTGTTAGTTTTGAATGAACTTTAAATTCTCTTTGCTTATGTCTGTATATGCATAAATATATATATATATGTATATATATATATGTATAATGGCTTATGTTAATCATATTTTATTTTTCCTTTAGCTTTCTAAATGTCTCTGAACTCTGAGTGCAATAGTACAATTCTCTTCAAGCAAAAACTCTTACCTGTAGGTGGGATAGCGATATTCTCAATAGTGTGCTTAGTTACATGTATTGAAACTTAGCAAAAAAATTTAAACAATGGAAAAAAAAAAAAGGTCACCTATTGTAAATCACTTGATACAACAGGATTTTTGTTGTTGTTGTTGAAGGAATTTGCCAAAACTAACAGGTGAGGAACTTGGTGTCTGGATACGGGGTGGCTTCTGCACAAGCTCATTTGTTTCTGCCTCCAGACATCAGCTTGCACGGCTTCATCATCTGTTCTATTACTTTATCTAATGAATTATGGAAGGGGTTGAGGTTGAAATCTTTGTGAGTTCCCAGCCCTTGTTTCTGTGAGTTCACAGAACCGTGGTTTTTTCTCTGTAGACAAGCAGAACGTGAGTGTGTATTGAAAATTGAACATAGAACCCTGAAATACTTTTTTTTTTTTTTAGGTCTTGGTTGTTTGCTTACTACCCCCTTTCTCTTTGAATGCTGTCAGTGCACTGAAGGGTCACAAAACCTACATTTCCCTCATTTCCTTCCACAAATGGGTGCTGTTCAAAACACGGTGCAGAGGAAGGTGTGTGTGTTGGGGGGGAGAGGCTGAGACCCCCACAAGTTGAGAGCTCTTAACGGGTCTTATCCCGTATGGTAGGATGGAAAATGTGGTTGATATATGGTAATTAAGGAAGTCAAATGGTAAAAAAAAAAAAACCAACCCTAAGATCTAAAGGTACTTTTTACTTCCTTAGTGTTTGCTAAACAAACAGCAAAGCTGTCACTCATCATCTTAAGATTAATTGCAAGTTGAAGCGGTAATGATTTAGTTTGTGCACAGTGCTTTAAATCATTGGCACAGTTAAAACAGGGCTGAACTTGGACAACAGACTCCTATTAGTACCTTATTAAAACTAGTTTTAATTAATCATAAGAAATTAATATATATTCAGCCCATTATCTACATACAATTTTTTTTCCAGTCTAAAAATGATGCTACTGTATAGTTCATACCATAAATTCCAGTCTAATCAGAAATAACCTTTGGATGCTTGTTAAGAACAGCCAGGATTTTGCTTTGCTGTTGATGCTCAGTAACTTTGGAGAAGAAAACATGTACTCAGCCCCTGTACTCAGCACTGGTGAGGCCGCACCTTGAGTCTTGTGTCCAGTTCTGGGCACCTCAGCACAAGAGAGATCTGGAGGTGCTGGAGCGAGTACAGAGGAGGGCAACGAAGCTGGTGAGAGGCCTGGAGAATAAGGCTTATGAGGATCGATTGAGGGAGTTGGGGTTGTTTAGTTTGAGGAAGAGGAGGCTGAGGGGAGACCTCATCCCTCTCTACAACTGCTTGAAAGGGCACTGTAGAGATATTGGTGCTGGTCTCTTCTCACGGGCAATGAGCGACAGGACAAGAGGGAATGGCTGCAAGCTGCAGCAGGGTAGGGTTAGGCTGGACATTAGGAAAAAGTTTTTCACAGCAAGAGTGGTCAGTCAGTGGAATCAGCTGCCCAGGGAGGTGGTGGAGTCACCCTCCCTGACTGTGTTTAAGAGCAGATTAGATGTGGTGTTGAGGGATCTGGTGTAGGGGAGAACTTGTAGAGTAGGGCTGATGGTTGGACTTGATGATCCCAGGGGTCTCTTCCAACCTAAATGATTCTATGATTCTATGATTTGGAAAGATTCGAGTTCTGCAGAGAAATCAGTTTTGTTGTGGAAGAGCAAGGAAAGTGGGAAAGGAAATACATCAGGAGGAAGTTGGAGATCTTTTGTATGAAAATAAACAAAAAGCCCAACACAAACACAGTAACAGCGATGTACCGAGCTCTATTACCATGTTTTCAGTTCTCAAACTGATGTAAATTGTATTTGTGGAGTTTGAAAACACAGAGTTTCTTCAGGTGGACAGAAGAGCTCAGAGGATGAGAAAGGAAATGCTTGTACCTACTTTTCCTCTCCCCTTTTAAAATGTTTCCTGTGTCTTGCCTGGGTGATTGTATTTCTGCAGCGTGTGGAGTACTCCAGTTTTGAGGACACAATCAGCAGTTGTTTGGATTATATCAAAGCTAACATTTACCAATCTTAACCCCTTGTTTTTCTTTAAGGACCACCACACCAGGGGAGACTAAGCTTTTAGCTTCTGAAGTCTATGATATCCTTCAGTCTTGCAATATGTCAGAGACGGACAATGTGAATGAGATGAATTATCGTCGAAGGAAAGCTCAGTTTTTCCTGGGCAGCACAAATAAACGTGCCAAGACGGTGGTTCTGCACATAGATGGCCTTGATGACTCGGTAAGGAAACCTTCAGCATTTATGTAAAGCAGGGGATGCTCTGCTGAGACCTGTTTTGCCCACAGAAATAATGAATTGCTGCTACTTGTGTGGCATCATCCAGCAGTTGTTGGCGCTTGCTGTGACTTGTGGTTTGAATCACAAGATAGGGGTAAAACGTTGTGTAAATTGAGCTTAGAATACCTAAAGGAGGTGTTTCAACTTAGTTTCTTTGATTGTTTTCTAATGACTCTTAAAAAAAAACAAACCCTCTCCTCACGTTCTCTCCTTTTTTAATCAAGGCACCTTCAGCAGTTTCACTTCAGGATATCTTGTGGTTGTACTGGTGTGTTAAGCTAAAAAAACCCCTACCATGTTCCCTTTTATACAGGACAGATTAGAGACACTGTTTTGTTGTTTAGGCTTTTTTTTTTTTTTTTTTTAATTACTCTTAATTTAGAAATTCTGTCTTTTCTCGGAGCTGGTTTTGCTCCATCTTTTCGTTGTCTGTGAGATCTTTTCTGCTGTGGTGACCAGAATGGCATTTGAGTTAATGAGGTCTCACTGAGTCTTTATGTAATGTCAGAATAACTTGTAGGGATTTATCTACCATACCCCTGTAGATAACACCCCAGGGCCATGTTTGCCTTTTTACGGCTGCCAAACAGCATGTAGACTGTTTAAGCACGTTACCCACAAGTGCCCTCCGGACTCTGTATCTTCAGTTTTGTACCCGTTTTAAATGATCAAACCTGATCCTTTGCCTTTGTTGCTTTTCCCTTTTGCCAACTAAGCGTGTCCACAGGCCCAGTTTATCAACAGCACACCCGTCCTACCGGTTTCCTAAGACCCCTAGTTAATTCCTTTAGAAATAACATGCTGCTCTAGCTCACTTTACACAAAGGAAGTATTTTGTACAGTTTTGTCCTTCCAGCGCTTGCTCTGGCTGGGAAGGCTGTGTGTTGTTGACACCCTTGGCTTTTGTACTCTGAAGGGTGGGGTTTTTTTTAATTCCTTGTCTCCTCTTAAGTTTGGTTTGGTTTTAAGCTTCTGGTTGTTTCATTTGTTCACAGGTATCTCCCAGTAAGAAATCTTAAGCCGTTTCTATGTTTTGAGTTTAGGTACTCTGGATAGATTCTACCTTAAAATAGATAAATCTGGATAGATTCTGCTTTGGCCCCTCAGTTCCAGAAGGACAGGGAACTGCTGGAGAGAGTCCAGGGCAGGGCTACCAAGATGATGAAGGGAGTGGAGCATCTCCCATAGGAGGAAAGGCTGAGGGAGCTGGGTCCCTTGAGCTTGGAGAAGAGGAGACTGAGGGGTGACCTTAACGTTTATAAATATGTAAAGGGTGAGTGTCAGGAGGATGGAGCCAGGCTCTTCTCAGTGACATCCAATGATAGGACAAGGGGCAATGGGTGCAATCTGGAACAGAGGAGATTCCAGTTAAATATGAGGAAATTTTTCTTCACAGTGAGGGTGAGGGAACACTGGAAGGGGCTGCCCAGGGAGGTTGTGGAGTCTCCTTCTCTGGAGACATTCCCAACCCACCTGGAGGCGTTCCTGTGTGACCTGCTCTGGGTGTTCCTGCTCCAGCAGGGGGATTGGATTGGGTGATCTTTCAAGGTCCCTTCCAACCCCTGAGATTCTGTGATTCTGTAAAAGTGTTTCTTTGTGTTCTTCAGAACTTCAGGGAGATTTGTAGAACTTCTCTCTTAAATTCTGAGGGAAAGGTGTTCTGAAAAAGTGAAGGATATTTAGATATTTATAGAATCATTCAGGTTGGAAGAGACCCTTGGGGTCATTGAGTCCAACCATCAGCCCTACTCTACAAATTCTCCCCTACACCAGATCCCTCAACACCACATTCAACTCCAGGGAGCAAAACCACAGGCTCCAGTGGTTGCCTAGAGTGCACCAGTATGTTTTCTTAGCTTGATGCTGGCCGGAGATGGCTTGTGTCCATAGCTCCGTGTTCCACCAGGTGATTCAATAAATGTCAGTGATACTCTGGGTGCCCACCCAGCAGTTAAACATCCCCATAATGCTCTTTTAAATGTCAGGGTAAGGTGGGACTGGGAGAATGATGAAGGATGTGAAGAACAGAAGTAGCTTAGTTTCATTCAACAGTTAATTCCTGACTTCACTGGCAAAGAATATTAGGTGACACATGAGGGTGGTAAAAGACACGGTGCAAAAAGGCCCAATTCTCAGTTTACCTCTTTTTTTTTTTTTGTCATTTAGATGTGAAACAAGAAGCTGCTGTTAGGAGAGATGGCAAATCCTGCAAACACTTGTGGATTTTGAAACCTCAAACAGTAGATATTGATTATTTCAGGAAGGGAGGGGAAAGGTCAGTTGTTTAGTTGTGGGGTCAGGTGTTTTGATTTTAAGTTCTAATTTGGGGATCACGGGAAGCTTCCTATTAGACCGAGGTGCCTGTGGCTTCACCTGGGATCTCAGGGTAAAAAGCCAAATTCTGTCAGAGTTTCTATACACCCTCCTGAGCATAAAGTACTCATTTAGGCTATAATAAGCTGCAAATGTCTTGCTTCTTGTGCCCAAAGGTAGTTTTGACTTTGAGTCAGTGCACTCACTATCAACTTTGCATCAAATATTCCCTGTTTATGTGAGCTTATCCAGCAGTGTTAATTTTTTGAGCTGTCAAAAATGTTAATTATTTCAGTATATAAACTTACACAAATGTTTCAATATATGGTAAACTGCTAAAAAAAAAAACCCAAACCAAGCCAAACCTGCTATGGTTATTTCTTCCAGATATTAACAGAATTGAAGAGCATGAAAGTGTCCCAATTACTGACCAGTAATTATTTGATCACTCATAGAAATAAGCTTTGAAATAGCTTTTTATTTAAAACCTTGCAGAAACTTGCAGTTAAAAGTTTAACACTTGATTAGTTTGAGTCATTGTTGGTTTATTTCGGGGACAGCATTACCTTTTCCTTGTTTTCCCCTTCTCTCCAAATGTATTTCAATCCTTTTTGTTATAACCATCTTGTGCAGATATTAAAAGGGGAGGGGGGGGCATGTGTGAAATAAATGCCACCACTCTAAGATAATGTAGAGCGGGTGTAACTGGTGCAGGTCCCTGTAACGTTACAGCACAGTAGGTGATGTCACTTGCTTGAACCATGGCGTTCCCTGGGCTGTTTTTCCCCTCGGAAATGGGAACTGAGCTTATGCTGCCCAGTGCTCTCCCTGAGCTGCCCCAGATGAAGCTCCAGCAGCTGCTCTGATGCGTTCAGTCAGGATTGCAGGCAAGGTGTCTGAGAAATAGCAACTTGAACACTAACAGCTCATCAATGAGCACTTCAGTCAGTCAGGGCTTAACCAGAGGGGACTGTTTAGCTGATCATACGGAGAGAAACATTCTTTGCTTTTCAGCGTTTTTCTCTAATTATTTACAGTTGATTCCATCCTTCTTTGACTTCTAAAGTGTAAGCAATTTTTTTCTTTCTTTTTTTTTTTTAACTGTATAGCATTGGAGAGCTTGGAGAGCAGCGTAGGGGAAAGGGACCTGGGGATCCTGGTGGACAGCAGGATGCCCATGAGCCAGCACTGTGCCCTCATGGCCAAGAAGGCCAATGGCATCCTGGGGTGTATTAGAAGGGGGGTAGTTAGTAGGTCTAGAGAGGTTCTCCTCCCCTTCTACTCTGCCCTGGTGAGACCCCATCTGGAATATTGTGTCCAGTTCTGGGCCCCTCAGTTCCAGAAGGACAGGCAACTGCTGGAGAGAGTCCAGGGCAGGGCTACCAAGACTATTAAGGGAGTGGAGCATCTCCCATAGGAGGAAAGGCTGAGGGAGCTGGGTCTCTTGAGCTTGGAGAAGAGGAGACTGAGGGGTCACCTCATTAATGTTTATAAATCTGTAAAGGGTGAGTGTCAGGAGGATGGAGCCAGGCTCTTCTCAGTGACATCCAATGATAGGACAAGGGGCAATGGGTGCAAGCTGGAACAGAGGAGATAACAGTTAAATATAAGGAAAAACTTCTTCACAGTGAGGGTGAGGGAACCCTGGCAGGGGCTGCCCAGGGAGGTTGTGGAGTCTCCTTCTCTGGAGACATTCAAAAGTCGCATTCCTGTGTGACCTGCTCCAGGTGTTCCTGCTCTGGCAGGGGGATTGGACTGGGTGATCTTTCAAGGTCCCTTCCAATCCCTGACAGTCTGTGATTCTGTGATAGCAGCAGAGTCTCATATGCGTGCACTAAAACGTAAGTCTCAGAAAATGCTGTTGAGTAGCTGCCTGCCCTCAGCCCTGCAGGAGTGTTAGCCTTTCCACGTGGAGTGTTCTCCAAGTACTTCAGTTGTGGGTCTTTTGTTTGTTTTTCAGTCTCGGAGGAATCTTTGTGAAGAAGCCTTGTTGAAAATTAAAGGTGTTATTAGTTTTACCTTTCAAATGGCTGTTCAAAGGTGTGTGGTCCGAATTCGCTCAGACTTAAAAGCAGAGGTAAGCTCTCCATACCCCTCCAGACCTTCTCCTTGTTGCAGTCTGTCACACTGAGCTCTTGCTTTGTTCCCTGTGTGCTCGCAGGCCTTGGCGACAGCGATAGCATCAACCAAAGTCATGAAGGCACAGCAAGTTGTGAAAAGTGAAAGTGGTGAGGAGGTAGGATGTGTGTCTTTTTAAACACCAACTCTTCTAGCTGGGCTGTGTCATTCATACCAGCACCTCTGTGGCCATAGTACCTGATTTTAGGAAAACAACTGGGAAGCGGGAGTGCTGCAGTGAGAATAGCGGGTATCCTATGTCAGGACATGTAGCCATAGAACAGTTTTACAGAACTTTATGTTCAGAAGAAGGATGAAAATACTGTAATTGTTTCCTTAATGATACAAAAAGGATCACAGGGAAATTGTTGGGGGTTTTTTGGCTGCAGCTGCTGAAGTGTTTTAATTTCACAATGACAGTGAAAGGGCTATGTCTTTATCTGGTAGTTTTTCTTTGTGAAAAGCCAAGGCTTTTATTGTGTCTACTACAGTGTATTCCAGATACATAGGGTGTTCCATTTATCTTCTCACTATAAAGGGGGTTGGGGAGGAGTCATACAACATGGGGGCCATGAGGATGCTCAGAGGGCTGGAGCTCCTCTGCTGTGAGGACAGGCTGAGAGAGCTGGGGTTGTTCAGTCTGGAGAAGAGAAGGCTCTGGGGAGACCTTAGAGCCCCCTCCAGTCCCTAAAGGGGCTACAGGAGAGATGGGGAGGGACTCTTGACCAGAGATTGGAGCCATGGGAAGAGGGTGAATGGTTTTAAACTGAAAGAGGGGAGATATAAATTAGATATTGGGAAGAAATCCCTTCCTGTGAGGTTGGTGAGACCCTGGAACAGGCTGCCTAGAGAGGCAGTGGAGGCCTTCAAGGTCAGGTTGGATGGGGTTCTGAGCAGCTTTATTTAAAGATGTCCCTGCTCACTGCAGGGAGGTTGGACTAGGTGACCTTCAAAGGTCCCTTCCAACATATTGTATGAACACAGATATGTATCATCCCGAATGTGTATCTTTTGAAGTCAGAACATTTAACATCATTTCAATCTGCTGTGTTTTACCAGATGCTGGTTCCGTTCCAAGATACTCCAGTGGAAGTAGAGCAGAACACAGATCTACCTGACTATTTGCCAGAAGATGAAAGCCCTAGCAAGGAGCAGGACAAAGCGGTGTCTCGTGTTGGGTCACACCCAGAAGGTGCAGGGAGCTGGCTCAGCACGGCAGCAAACTTTCTATCCAGATCTTTCTACTGGTGACTTGTATTTGGTGTTAAAAAGACTGTGGTGACTGAACCACCGGGGGGGCCAGTTTTCCATTGGCGTGGTGAAACTGCCAAGTGCAATTTTTGCAATAAATCATCACGAAAATTTTAGATTAAGCAAAGGCAATGCTGCATTTTACATGTTATTGGACGCTCAGCCCGCTGGGGCAGCGGTCAAAGGGCAGAGGCCTCCAGTCCAGTTGTTCTTTTTTTTTTTTTCTTTTTCCATGTAGATTTTATTGCTTCACTTTTTAAAAATGGGTCCACTGTCGTATGCCAAATGGTTATGCCTGTAGAGCTTCAACTTCACCTGAAACACCCTGATAGGGAAGAATCCATCTAACTCGAGTCTCAGGGCCCCTGTGAAAGACAATTCTTAATAGCTCTAGTTGTGCATTCTAAAAAAAAAAAAAGTGCCCTTTTTATTTCTGCATCCCTTTGGACTGATGTTATTTTGTTTCATTTTCTAGAGTTTTGACTCCAGAGAAAAATACAGTCTGCCTCTCTTTATTTTTTTTTTAATTACTATTTTTTATTACTTTTTGCCTTTACTTTTGCCAGCCATGTTCAGTGTGACCGTGACGCTCCCTTTTTGCTCCTACACCAGAATCACTACAAACTTGAAATTTGCAGCCCTTTCATGTACATGGATTTATTATTTCCCCCACCCCCCACCCCCAGCCTGCCCTAAACCATTGGGAGTGCTTGAGATTTAAGAAATAAGGGACTGACTAAAGGCGAATATGTATACATACATTGTACAGTAATTAAACTAGAGCATATTTATACTGATGGGTGTGACTGACTGATGTACATAACTAATAAATACCACTGACTGCTGTTTAGCTTGGAAGACTGTAGCAAAAAAATCAAAAGAAGCTGTGGTCTGAGGTAGTGGTGACCTGTTGCAGCTCTGCCTGCAGAGAACAGGGGGATGTAGACCGTAGTTGGTGAAGGAATGGTGTTCAGCGTTAGCAGATATTTAATGGTAACTAGAAACTTTGTAAACTTGAAGAATAAAGCAGAACTGAACGCCTCTTTTTGCCACAGTGCCACACTCATGAATTTGGGCTTTAACCTCTTTTGTTCTTTTTAACCTAACAAATCTGATTTGGAATTACTCTTCCCCTCCCTAATGTCTTTCAGGAGGCTCCCTTGAAAGCCCATCAGCTTGGATAGGCTTAAAATCATAGGCAAGCGATTGGCTTTACCTTGTTACTTACAGATGGTACAGGCTTAAAAGATGGCTTGGTTATTTCTGTGACAATAAAAGCCAAATTTCCATAGGTAGAGCCAATAGTATAGACCTGAGCTGTCAGCAAACACTGGGCCTGAGAGGATTCAATGCACAGTGCTTGAAAACTGCAGCTCTCCCCTGCTTTGTTGCACCAGAGAAACACGGCTGAGGACTTCAAATAAGGTTAGAAACCTCATTATACCGTGCTTTTTTTTGTGGTGATGTATTTGCTATAACGTTGATACTGTTTACCATTCAGAGGCTCAGAACAGCAAACCTAAAAATCAACGCATCAGAGTTGTTCCCCCGTGCCTGGGTATGAGGGGTACAAATAAAATACAATTTAGAAAACAAAACAGAAGGAAGAAAATCAATCACAATGCTGCAGAAACGCTGAGGACACGATGCTGTAAAATACAATACCGCAGGTCAGAGCTCACCCACCCAAGTTAATTGTAATCCTAGGCTAAAAGAAGAAGCTAAAACTTGTTGGCAGACTTGGTGTCTCATCTGTTTGGGGTTGTTTTTTGTTTTTGTTTTTATTTTTTAAATATGCCTGGTTTATTTTTGATTCAGGTTTACACGCACAGACTGAAAATACAGGCTTTTCGGGGCATGTATCGCTTGAACTATTGTAATACTGCTCATATTGCTGTCTAGAACGGCTGTGTTTGACAAGTCCTCTGTTCTATAGCCATGAATGCAGAGTTCCTCTTGGGGTTTTTTGGGTTTGTTTTCTGCATTAACATCTGTTTACTAAAAGACTCCACCCTTGGGATATCAGTGGTTCGATACCGGTAGGTATTGCCGTTTGTTCGCGCATTGGGTCCGTAGGTGTGCTTTTATGACAGTATTGCAGCTCTTGTAGAACAGTTTAAGGCATCTGTAAGAGTTTTTGAAATATATTGTAAAATAATAAAGGATAATATAACTAAACAAAGTGGGGATGGTGCCTTTTTCTGAGCGTTCTGACGTTCTTTTAAGCTGTTTGTGCCAATAGACGTGCATCGTCTTCATCTTTAATGTAACGGAGAGGAAGGCAAATGTCTGGTCGTGTTGGGAAGCTTCCCTGCGTGTCACAGGAGGGCTTGTGTCTGTGTTTCAAAATACTGGCATTTTAAACAAAGTTTTGGGAAAGAGTAGGTAAGTAGAAGTTACTTAGGGATACCATCTCAGTTTTAGGATGTGAACCTTTTTTGGGTTGGTTTGGGTTTTTTTTTGTATAACTGATCATAGAATGGCTTAGGTTGGAAGGGACCTTGAAGGTCATGGAGTTCCAACCCCCCTGCCCTGGGCAGGGACACCTCCCACCAGAGCAGGTTGCTCCAAGCCCCATCCAGCCTGGCCTTGAACCCCTCCAGGGATGGGGCAGCCACAGCTTCTCTGGGCAACCTCTTCCAGTGTCTCACCACCCTCACAGCAAAGAATTTCTTCCTGAGATCTAACCTAAATCCTCCCCTCTTTCAGTTTAAAACCATTCCCGCTCTTTCTATGGCTCCCCTCCCTGATCAAGAGCCCCTCTCTATCTTTCCTGTAGCCCCTTTAGAGACTGGAAGGGGCTCTGAGGTCTCCCCAGAGCCTCTTCTTTTCTGGGCTGAACAACCCCAACTCTCTCAGCCTGTCCTCACAGCAGAGGTGGCTCCAGCCCCCTGAGCATCTTTGTGGCCCTTCGCTGCACTCGCTCCAGCACCTTGAGATCTCTCTTGTGTTGGGGATGCTCAGAGCAGGACACAAGACCCAAGGTGGGCCCTCACTAGTGCTGAGTACAGGGGGACAATCACCTCCATACCTCTATAAGAAGGTGTGATCTCCTTCATAGACCCCTCACATACACACCATCATACGGCTGACACGAACATGGTATTTCTTTTTAGCTCCTTTCCAAGAGCAGGTTTTAGTCAAACACCTAAAATGGTGGAAGCGGTGGCACAGGAAGCTGTCCTGTTACGGTGACACCTTTTGGCCATGCTCCCTTTCAGGGCTGTTGGATTGTTTTAAACAGGTAGAAGATCCAATGTGGTGACTTTTTTTTGGGACGGGAGTGGAAGGAAAGTGGAAGCCAGCTCCCAGAGTTTTCCACTTGGGTAGGGCTGCTCCTGCCTTTGCTGGCCAGAGGAGCAGCAGTAATTTAACATTTCATGAGAGTGTATAAAGGTGATGGTTTAATTTCTATTATTGCAATAATACAATTAATTTTTTTCTGAATAAAAACTTCAACTACCATCATAGGTTTTTGATTACAAACCCCTCTATTGGTAGCAGGGAAGTCCCACGTTTGATGTTGAGAAAGCCATCGGTGTCCTTCATAGAATCATATAGGTGGGAAGAGACCCTTGGGATCATCGAGTCCAACCATCAGCCCTACTCTACAAAGTTCTCCTCTACACCAGATCCCCCAAGACCACAGCTCAATGACTCTGAAACACTCAGGGTTGGTGAGTCCACCACCTCCCTGGGCAGTCCGTTTTAGGGTCTGACCACTCTTGCTGGGAAGAATTCTTTCCTAATGTCCAGCCTAACCCTAACCTGCTGCAGCTTGCAGCCATTCCCTCTTGTTCTATTGCTAATTCACTGTGAGAAGAGACCAGCACCAACCTCTCTACAATGTCCTTTCAAGCAGTTGTAGAGAGGGATGAGGTCTCCCCTCGGCCCCTTCTTCCTCAAACTAAACAATCCCAACTCCCTCAATCGATCCTCNAGTCCCTCTGTAGAGCATCCCTGCCCTCAAACAGATCAACACTCCCACCCAACTTGGTGTCATCTGCAAACTTACTAATAGTGTTCTCTATATCCCTATCATTACCTTGGTATGGAGCTAGCAGCTTACACCTTGTCCTTGCTTTTCATGGCTTTACCTCCTTTGTGACAACACATACGTGCTGTAATGTTTCAGCAGATCGCCGTTCCTCTTTAGAGGCTGTAAATCTGAGGGATGGAGTAAATGGCATATTTTAAGGAGTCTATTTCTTTGCATATAAACTCCCTGCAAAGCTGGAGGTGAGGGGTGGCTCCGACTTAGCTCTCAATTGTTGGCTGCATTACCGAAACAATGAAGATCTATCACCCGCTGTAATAGGGGAATAGCAGCCATTTACCATAGCTGAGCATTAGCTCTGTCTGCTTGGGCTGCTGGAGCAATCTTATTGCGAGCAGCCTAGCTGCCTTTGTTTCTCCCTCTGTGTAGATACTCTGGTGTATAAAATCCAGTGCTGTTTAGGGCAGTAAATTACACGTGCTTGAAGGCTCCTCTTGCTCTTTCGATGAAGTTATACCCGGACCCTTCACCAGAATAAGGAAAGAAAAAGTAAATAATGACTGGGTTTGAAATATTTCTCACTGTAGTTGTTTCCAGGCTGAAAATACTCTGTGCCACCCTGCCAAATTTTGTTCGAAGAAGACAAATAATAGTGCTTTTGTATATATAAGCATTGTGTGTGAAAACAGCTTCTTGAAACATGCCTTTAAAGGGCTGGTTATCGAAGAGGGGCGTGCTGCCTGCTTCAAAGCCAGGACTCTGGAAGCTGGTGATGGCTGGTCCTTCACCTGGGATGTCTTAAACCTGGCGACCTCTTTCATATTACATTTGCTATTTACATTTGTGTCCCTGGGGTAGATGAGCTGAGAATGTCAATATGCTCTGTTGTCCTTTCTCTTCAGTCCACCATGTACTTATGCATGTGTGTGTATATAATATATATATATATATACACACAGACACCACCCTCAGTATAATGAACCCTGATGCAGCTATCACCCAGGCTATAAGTAAATAGACAGGTAAAACTCAATCAAGGGTCTAAAAAGTATGCAAGGGAAATGGTAGCTATTAGAGGAAACCACCAAAAGTATCTTGGGAACTTTTAAAAATTGCAACCCATCTAAACTTTAAAAATAAAGGTTTTATTGAGACACTGCTCATAATGTACGAGGTAATAGATAAGGAAGCATGATGCTGACCTCTCTGTAGAGTGACAAACAGTGAACTGGAGTAAGAGCTAGACCTGACTATTACTTGCGAAGACCCTAAATGTGTCAAAGTTCCCTGCATTATTTAAATTAACTGGAGTAGGAAGAAAAAAACCCCAAAACCAAACTGCAGCCTAATGCCACAAAATGAAGTGAAAACTGGAATGTAGCCCAGCCCTGCCTGGCCCTTTTCTGTCCCTTGTCTGACACCATCACCACCAGGCAGCAGCAGGACCTGTACGCTGAGAGATGTGGGGAGGAGCGGGCCCTTTGCTCGTGGGAGACTGGCATTAAGTGAAGAAATGTGGGGCCCATGGGTGTTGTGCCCACTAGCTCTACAGTACTTGAATATTCCGGTAATGACAGCTCATAAAGACCCGAATCCTGAATATCCTGGGCTTTTGTCTTTAGGAATCCCTCTTTGACCAGCCAAAGGTCAAAGTCCCACTCTTCTGGCTAAAGTACACTACGGTTGTCCTTGTGTTTGGCCTGTTGGATGGTCAACCACCATGGCGGGGAGGAGAGAGCGGAGGGAGTCTTTAAACAAATTTTCTGTTTGGAGAGCTGTAAGGATACTCAAGTCTGGCTTTCACCCATGTGCTGTGTGCCCACCTCTAAAAGCCTTTGTTGGTGAACATTTTGTTTGTTTCCTTGAGGGTGGGAACAGCCAAAGCCAAGTCCTCACTGAATCCTGAGCCCTGAGCCAATTCTCTGTGCGGGGACCCATAGGGAGGTTGTGAAGAGGGAGGGGTCGGCCTCTTCTCTCAGAGAACTAATGATAAGACTCAAGGGAATGACCACAAGTTGCACCAGGGGAGATTTAGATGAGATGTCAGGAAAAGCTTTTTTCTCCCCAAGAGTGGGCAGGCACTGGCATGGCCTGCCCAGGGAGGTGGGGGAGTCACCGTCCCTGGTGGTGTTCAGGAACCATCTGGATGAGGTGCTACAAGACATGATTTAATAGCTCAGTGGGCAGTATTGGTGACAGGAGGATGGTTGGACTAGATGATCATGTAGGTCCTTTCCAACCTTGTGTTTCTATGATTCTATGACCTGTGAAAGGCTTCCTCGGGAGGAAACCTCCTCGTGTACCCAAATGGAACAGCAGCAAAAGCTGTAGCTAAAGAACTTCTGGGGCTTAAGGCAGCTGCTGAGTGATGGTTTTGGGATCACCTAAATGGAGGATAACGGGTACCCAGCAAACTTCCAATATGTGGCCACGGCGACCGCAGCCCATCTTGAGTACCCACCTACTCCTAGTCTGAAACGGCAGCTGGCATCAGCTACTCATCCAATCCAATTTACTTTCAATCACACCATTACTACAACCTCCCTCCTCCATCTGTGTAAACATATGTCTTTGTTAAACACCACCATTTGTACAGGATAAAAATTGTCAATGCTGACAAAAAATGCCCCCACATAATGCTGTTGTGATTGCAATGTTGTCCTTAAGCTGATTTTAAAGAAGAAGCCTGCAAGCTGATCAACATCTTCCATGGCTATTAGTGGGAAACTTTCTTTGATAGAAATAAACCTTGTAAAAATGGATTTATTTTGTAATGTGGTCTCCCTTTTCGAAGACTCAGCTCTTGGAAGCTACATATTAATTGTTAGTGGTGGTTTGCAACGCTGCAGTAGCACCCTAAAGCAGTCGCTATTTCATGAGTAGCCTTTTCTAGTCTTCGTGTGTTACCTTGGCAAGAACATGGTTCCCTCATACCTTTCTGGGGCTGGCCCTTAAATCTGGCAAGGGAAAGGGTTCAAATTCTGAAGAAACCATTTGGTGATAAGTGGTTTCTTCTTGCACCAGCTTTTCTTCAGAAAGGACTGCTACTGGCATCTGAATAGGTGTTTTCCCCTCTTCTTTTCCCTGTGTTAGAGGGAAGTACAGTGAGGACAGTCCTACAACAGAACCAGGGGCTTCCACCCTCTAAACCTAAGCATTAGAGAAGAATATCAAGTGGGTGAAAGTAGCTGTTTATACAAAGAGAGGGCTAAGTTGTCCTGTGAGATGTCAAAACGAGAAACTGAGGAGCAAACCTCTCCCTGGCCAAAGGCAGAGCTGCTCAGCCAACTGGACACCCACCCAAACTGGGCAGTGCTTCTTGCTGGGCCACCCTGAGACACTGTCTTGGATCAGCACCATAGTGGGGAAACTGGGTTTCGTTTCCAGACCTGAGCTGCTTACTGTTAGGGACCTCAACTCCAGACACTTAACACCAACACTCCCATTCACAAGGCTAAATAAATCCAATGCCGTTGTGTCTGGACTCCTCATTTCACTCCAGCTTTGACCAGTGCAGAGTGTGAGGTCCTCAAGCAAAGAAGAAAGCGTTTTCTTTTGGGCACACCTGCTTCTTTTATTGCACACTTTCTTTTTTCATTATTTTTTCTCTTATTTCAGTACTTGTGTTGTCATCATCATCATCCTCTTCCATCCATTCAGGCCTGGTAATACTAAAGAGGAAATAATAGGTAAGATTAAGTCCTACCATGAACTGGACTCAGATTCCCTGAGGCTTTAAAACCAATCATTTTATTTCTTGCTCGTTTTCTCAGCCTTTTGGCTATGCTAGACCACAGTTCCAAACTTCTTTTCCCCACCCTCTCTGCAGCTGTGAGGATTAGAGATGTTTGGCTTTTTCTTTTTAAGGAAAACTGCGACTTTGTAGAATTGCTCCCTTTACAAATCAGGGCCTTGCAAAAGCAACCACCAGAAAAACCAAACCAAACCAAACCAAACCAAACCAAACCAAACCAAACCAAACCAACCAAGCCCTGTAACAAGATTAAAAGAGTTTTCCACCTGTCTCCCTATTTGCTGATTTACCCACTTCCACCCTGGCCCCTGTTTTATCCCAGCAATCTTTCTGCTGTTTCAGGCTACCTTTTCCCCTTTCCCTGGCTCAGTGGTTTTGGGAAGCAGTCAGGATTTTTGGTTAAAAGTTATGAATTGTCTAGGAGGGCACTTTTTTATGGGCAAATCCTGCAAATCCCACCCTGGTGGTGTGTTGGAGAAAGGGTGCTGTCCTCCTCTGCCGGCCTCTGGACGTGCAGCTCTGCCTGGGCTGGAGGCTGGATCTCCATTTCACTGACCGTGGTTCCACCACCAATGCGAAGGAGCAAAGGGAAGGTGGGATGAGCTCATTTCCCACATAACCAGGTGCTAGGAAGCAACACCTTCATAGAGTCATAGAACGGTTAGATTTGGAAGGGACCTTAAAGATCATGGAGTTCCATCCCCCCTGCCATGGGCAGGGATACCTCCCACCAGACCAAGTTGCTCCAAGCCCCATCCAGTCTGGCCTTGAACTCCTCCAGGGATGGGGCAGCCACAGCTTCTCTGGGCAACCTCTTCCAGTGTCTCACCACCCTCACTGGAAAAAATGTCTTTCTAGTATCTAATCTAAACCTCCCCTCTTTCAATTAAAGCCGTTCCCCCTTGTCCTGTCACTACACTTCCTGACAAAGAGTCCCTCTCCAGCTCTCCTGTAGGCTCCCTTCAGATATTGGAAGGTTGCTATTAGGTCTCCCTGAAGCTTTCTCTTCTCCAGGCTGAACAAGCCCAGCTCTTTCAGCCTGTCTTCACAGGAGAGGTCCTCCAGCCCTCTGAGCATCTTCATGGCCCTCTGCTGGACCCATTCCAACTGTTCCATGTCCTTTCTATGTAGAGGACTTTCCTTGAACTGCTTTCGCTCTGATTTTCTGCTTCAGCCTTTGGCATCATAATGTAGATATTTGCTCTTATTTTAAGACTTTTAAGTGCCTGCCCACTCATGCATATGTCCTGCTCCATAGGAAGAAACTCCTCTTTCACCATACTTCAGATCTTAGTGCTTCTCTTAGCAGTAGGTCGAGGGGTAACAGTTTTAAATTGAAAGAGGGGAGATTTGGAGTAGATTTTATTCAGAAATTCTTCACTGTGGGGCTGGTGAGACACTGGAAGAGGTTGCCCAGAGAAGCTGTGTCTGCCCCATCCCTGGAGGGGTTCAAGGCCAGGCTGGATGGGGCTTGGAGCAACCTGGGCTGGTGGGAGGTGTCCCTGCCCATGGCAAGGGGGTTGGAACTCGATGGTCTTTAAGGTCTCTTCCAACCTGAACCATTCTATGATTCTCTTGGCTGCTGTGGTCTGTGCTCATTCACATGACTATTTGGCCCACAAACATAGATTTTTGATACAGAAGCATAGGAGCTGCAGGCCCAAGCAACACTGTCAGACATGACCACTCCCTCTTGGCCAGCAGCTGATCCCACCTGCTTAAAGAAGACATTTCATCCTTCTCCTGAAAAAAAAAACATCACTCTGCAAAGTAATGAAGGAAGGATCAATTCATTCCTATCTGAGATGCTCCCATCGTCATTATTGCCCAGGGGCGGGTGGAGACCATCCGTAGAGGGGCAGAGGCTCCGGGCGGGATGGGAGGAGGGTTCGGGGGGAGCAGGGGGACGGAT
>VZTM01038840.1:84901-110197 GCA_013400555.1 Jacana jacana | reverse complement strand
CGTGCCGTTGGGAGGGAGGGAGGGAGGGAGGAAGAGATGGAGCAGGGAACAGGGAAGTGTGGGGGGGGGGATCCCACCGGGGGATGCTGCCGTCGGAGCCGACCCGACGCCTTCCCCGGCTGGGGTGCAAGGCAGCAGGTCACTAGATGATTCCCCATCTTCAACTTCCTTTTTTTTTTTCCTTCCCTATTTTGTTTTAAATTAATTCTTTCACTTTTCTCCCCAGTTTTGTGTGGTTGTGAGAGTCAGGCTGTTGCACTCTCTTTGTTCTCACCCGGCTCTCGCCACCGCTAGGTTTCTTCAACTTCTAATTTGCAAAGGAAAACTTCCCATCAAAGGGAATTTTCTTCTCTAACTAAAGACCACTGATTATTTTTTTACAATTAATTTATTCACAACTGCAGATACAGAGCTACAGACAATCTTAACCACCCATGAAATGGAACCGATAGCAGGGATTGTATGTTCATGTCTAAATACTTGCATATTTATGCTCTGTGTGCCACCTGCTTGAGTGACAGGAGTCCTGATCTGACCTACCCAACACCAATGCAAGCCCAGGATAACTTAATCTTAGTTTTATCCTGAATGTTGTCGGTCTCTTTTCCCAAGGAACAAGTGATAGGACAGGAGGAAAAGGCCTCAACTTGTACTAGAGGAGGTTCAGTTTGGATATGAGGAAAAAAATTTTCACTGAAAAGGTTGTCAAGCATTGGAGTCACCATCCTTGGAGGTATTTGAAAAATGTGTAGACATGGCAGTAGGGCAGATGGTTGGACTCGATGATCCCAAGGGTCTCTTCCAACCAAAATGATTCTATGATTCTATGGTTCCTAGGGACATGGTTTAGGGGTGGACTTGGCCATGTTAGGCTAGCGGACTCGATGATGATCTGAAGGGTCTTTTCCAACCTAAGTGATTCAATTATTCTATGACTCTGGTGTAATTGAAATCAGAATTTAGTCCAGGCTCTTTGCAAATAAGTGCCCCCCTTCCAGGTCTTGCCCTTGTTACAAACCAAGGGATATTCCACTCCACGATGGCACTGGTGCTACAGGTGCCCTCCCTGCAGCCACAGCTGTGGGGCCGGTCTGTGGGTGAGTGTGGCAAAGGAGAGGCCTAGGTAAAGCTCTGCACCCTTTAGCTATGCTGGCATAAATAAAGTTAGCTCCTAGGTTAGCCTGGCCAAACTATGACATCCAAGTTGCTTCTTCAGAAAGTGCTGCCCTTCCACACCGTTGGTCTTAGCCTCCAAAAAAATAGAGGAATTAATTGTGAAATCAGATGAAATAAACCCCACTGTAGAAGAGAGATTTTAATTTGGAACCCAGAAGAGATGCACTGACTGTTTCCACAGTGCCCTGTGCATTTTATTCCAGAAGACAGCAAATGGAAGCAGACATTTTTTCCTCTCGTGGGCCCCACTGAAAACAGCTTGTTGGATGATCAGTTGACTTGGTGGACGTGGATGAATCGGTGTGTGGGAGAGACAAATGGTACAGGTGTTAATTCAAAGAGCCCTTCTTGATACCTGGACTTTCCTGAATTGACAATAATCTGTTTACAGACCTCCCAGTGCCCTTCTCAGGCCTCTAGACTCTTCCCTGGAAAGGGTCTGACACATATGACTAGAATGGACTGCTCAGAACTAGGAGTCCCACCCCTGAAGTAAAAAATAGGGATAGAATAATGCTCTATAAAAGTGGATGACGATACCAGTATTCCATAGAGAGAGAAGCAATAAATGAAAGTTGTGGGTGTTACTGTCTATGCTACCAAATATTTTGGTACCAATTAAAGTGTAGTGCCACCAGAGATGTTTTCATCACAATATGAGACAGAAGTACAAATACTGACTCAGAGAATGACAGTGGGGATATGAGCTTGTGCCACAACAGATGTATAACAGCAGAGAGGCATGTATAGCAGAGTGATTCAGAAAAAAAAACCCAGGCACAGGATTGCGTGTTATGGAGATGACAGAAGTTGAGGTTTTTCATGTGGGGACAGAAATGAGATCTTCTCCCAGATGTCAGGCAGAAGAGAAAATTTAGTCTCAGCCTCTAGAAATGTCCCAAGTGGCAAGGACTCATGGCAAGATGGTTGTGATTCAGTGACTTAGGCTGAGTTTCACAGTGTAATGCTTGTTTGTTGGGTTGGTTTTTAAACTTTTCTGTAGTAAGTCAAATATAGTCATTAGGTGAAAATCTCCAAGATGCCTTACCCCAGAAAATATACTCTTGGGTATTTTGTTCAAAAGGAGATTTGCAGTCTGGAGCTCAAGACTTGGAGTCTTCTCTGACTTCTGTCCATCTTACATGGACATAATCAAAATGAAATTTAAGGGGTCTGGATTCAATTTGGTTTCAAATGGGCAGGCTACTGAGGAATGCTGGTAGGGGAAAAACTATGTTCACATCACCTTCTATGTTGTCCTCTTCACAGTATACATCTAATAGTTTCATAGAATCATTTATGTTGGAAGAGACCCTTGGGATCATCAAGTCCAACCATCAGCCCTACTCTACAAGTTCTCCCTTACACCACATCCCTCAACACCACAGCTAATCTACTCTTGAACACAGTCAGGGATGGTGACTCCACCACCTCCCTGGGCAGCTGATTCCACCGACTGACCACTCTGTGAAAATTTTTTTCCTCATGTCCAGCCTAACCCTACCCTGCTGCAGCTTGCAGCCATTCCCTCTTGTCCTGTCGCTCATTGCCCGTGAGAAGAGACCAGCACCAACCTCTCTCCAATGCCCTTTCAAGCAGTTGTAGAGAGTGATGAGGTCTCCCCTCAGCCTCCTCTTCCTCAAACTAAACAACCCCAACTCCCTCAATCGATCCTCATAAGCCTTATTCTCCAGGCCTCTCACCAGTTTCGTTGCCCTCCTCTGTACTCGCTCCAGCACCTCAATATCTCTCTTGTGTTGAGGTGCCCAGAACTGGACACAAGACTCAAGGTGTGGCCTCACCAGTGCTGAGCACAGGGGGACAATCACCTCCCTACTTCTGCTGGTTTAATACACAAGGACTGCTAGTTCTTCATTTACACCCAATGCTCTCTTACTAGTAAGAAGAAGAAGTGGCTGTGGGAGCTGGAAGCAGGAACAAACTATTGAAGACAGGCATTCAGTGAAGCCAGAAGCAAAATGAGCATTTCCTTGTTAATACTTTAGCAAAACTGGATTCTTTCCCCAAATAAAACAATGGTATAAAATGTCATGGTTTCAACACCTGCTCGCTCTTTATTAGTTTAAGTGTTACAGTTGGATTTAGTGAAGTTTAAGCAGAAACACTTAAAACTGAAGTAAAGAGACTGCTTTTTTTGTTTGCTTTGGTTTTTTATTTATTAATTTATTTTTATTTTTGGAGTTTTGTTTGTTTGGGTTTTTTTTGTTTTTTTTTTGGGGGGGGTTTGTTGTTGTTTTCCTACAGATATCAACACTTTTGAGCAACAGAAACTCGGGCCTATTCACTGATGGCCTTTCTGGTACTCCTTTAGGATTAAATCTTACTCCTTCTTCTCTCTCCTGGTGGAAAAGCTGATTGCTGTCAGCAGTAGTTTTTGGTTGGTGATCCCAGGGTTGCGTTCCCTCCTGTACCTGGGTGACTTGGGGAAGTCATCAAACCTTTCATGCTTTGGCTCCCACCTGGGCAGATGAAGGCATCACACATAATAAAATCCACACATACTTGTACAGCTAGGCAGAATCTGTATAAATTCCTCACACTTGTGTCTGAGAACTTGTTAAAGATTAATCTACAGCTTTTTTTGTTGTTATTCCTCCTCAAATCCCCTCTAACTGGATCAGACCAGCCTTAATCTTCTTTCCAATTGACCCTAGAGATGATTAGAGACACTAGAGACTAGTGTCTTCAAAAGATTGCAAAGCTGGAGACTTCTTCTATAGCAAATATCCTTTCATTTATGACCCTGAATAGCTTATTTAGTGTCTAACAGGGACAAGCAGGTGATGGCCTTGGCACCGAGGAACACCAGTTCTACTGGTGGGACTGTGTAACCTTTGTGTTATGGGCAGAGGAGGAGGAGGATGGTCACATAGCTCTCTTCAGGTCAGTCAAACATGTTACAGCCTCTTCCTCCTTTTTATTTTTGTATTTTTTTTTTTTAATCACTGGTATCTTCCTAGCACCAGAAGTTCCAGAAATGGGATGTTTAAGGAAGTTTTGTAAGTTGGGGTAAAACAGATGGGCTGAGATATGGAGACGTCAGAACAAGCAAAGGTGCCCTGGGAGGGGAGAGAGAGAGAGGGACAAGTAACTACTGCTGGTTTGCTGAAGGTGGCAAAGTCAGTGGAGCAGGGTACCCCTAAGACAACAGGACAAGGTGACATATCTGTCAAATCCCAGCATTATTATGCTCAGGAAGGTTTGATCCACTTAATGTACAAGCAGTAGTAACTTGGGCAAATAGGGAATCATTATTTGCAGACAGTTCTCTCTTGACACTCTTAATTTCACTAGCAGGATCAACTCTATTGTCATGATCTCCTCCTAGACTATCCCATGAGGTTCATGGGTGCTACTTTCAGAATATGAAAGTAAATACATGGGAAAGAACATCAAACATTACCAAAAATAGGGACAGAAATTCAACCTTATTGAGCTGTGCAGCAGTGGCCCATAAAAGAAAGTTAGAAAGACAAAAAAAGATGGTGCTTTAGTGAAATTCTACTCTGTGCACCACAGTCCACTTAGAATCATCGAATCATAGAATCATTCAGGTTGGAAGAGACCCTTGGGATCATCGAGAGTAACCATCAGCCCCACTCTACAAAGTTCTCCCCTACACCATACCCCTCCACTTGCAAATCTGCAACCACTAGACCGCACAAACACCTTAAAATAATGCAGAATTGAAAGACAGTCGAGCCAGCATTGGCACCTGGAAGACAAAGAGGTGGCTGAAGTAGAGGGTGGGGAAGCATCAGGCAGTTATTGTTCCATTTGCTAACTTNCAGCCTCCTCTTCCTCAAACTAAACTTTGTAGAGTAGGGCTGATGATTGGACGCGATGATCCCAGGGGTCTCTTCCAACCTGAATGATTCTGTTCTATGATGATTTGTACCTGAATGAAATAAATTCTCAGAATGCTAGAGTTTCATTAAGCATTTACCAATAAGCTGTCTGACTGACTGACTGCTTCTCGTTCGGCTGGGAGAAAATTTGTCTTTCACTGCTTGCCTCAGAACGCTGCACGGGTTTAGAGCTTCCTGATCTTTATCAATATACCAGGCCCTGCCAAATGCTGCTGCACTGGCTGTGCATGGCCAGACACCTCGGGATCGGAGCTGACGGGCTGACAGAGAGACGGAAGGATTTGAAGAAACTCCCGACACAGCAAGCAACGCTGGGCTGTCAGTAGGTGGTGTGCCAGCATGAAGTTGAGTAAGGCAAAACCACAAACCACGCTGGGGTGAAGAAGCCCTTTAGGTAAAGTACAGAACGAAAGCCATCCTGCCCTGGAGTCTGTAGGAACTCTTCAGTACCCTTTTGCAAGAGCAGGAATAGGACGAATGCCCGGGTTGGCAGGGCAGCCCACGGCCCCACGTTGTGTGTCTGTGCCTATGTGGGTTTCTCCTGTGGTGATCCAGACCCTGATCTGTGCCTTAAAGGCTTTCCCGCAGCCCTGGTGGCATGCCTCTCACAGGTAGAGCGTGGAACCACTTGGTTGAAGAGTCCTGTGTACGTGTCATAATCACATAAGTTAAATTCAGCTTGCTGCTTGTAGAGCTGTCAGCCCGGATGCTCTCGAAATTAAGCTTTCACAGTTTGCCATCTGGGTCCTGCATCAAGGCAAAAATGTTTCCCATCTCTAGTACCACGTATTAAGAGACAAAAACTGAAGTTTTCTATACACCTGCCAAACCCACATCTTGGTACCAATTATGGTTGAGAGTTTTCTTCGAAAAACATCCATATAACAAAATTAATCTTTCTGATAGAGCACTGGATGTATGTAGCTTAGAGTTTCACGTTCTGTGTGACCAGAATTGCATGCTTGTCTTCACAGCCATGGCTACAAGGCTTGATCTCTTTACTCAGTTCTCATTCAGGCAAGAATCCTGCTCACCCAAGTGGTCAGAAAGTCTTGTACCTTCGGTACTTAACCCTCCAACATTAGGACACATTTGTCACTGAGGTTTGATTCAGGCTGGCTTGGCCCACAGGGGTGATTTTGAGCAACCTGAAGGGAAAATAGTAAGGTGACTTTTGTTGAGTTTTTGACAGGAATGGCATGTGCCTGCTAAAATAATAACATTTTGTATTCTTTTAAAGAAATTAGATGATTTGTGTGTGTTTGGTTCAAACTGTAAACGCTCTCCTGTTTTTAGTTTCCATTTCCATCTACAGCTCACAGTCTTTAGAAGGTCCCTTTCTCTTTCTATATTCATAGAATCATATAGGTTGGAAGAGACCCTTGGGATCATCAAGTCCAACCATCAGCCCTACTCTACAAGTTCTCCCCTACACCAGATCCCTCAACACCACATCTAATCTACTCTTAAACACAGTCAGGGATGGTGACTCCACCACCTCCCTGGGCAGCCCATTCTACTGACTGACCGTGCACTGATGAACAGGCCTGTGTTTGGTTTGGTTGTGTGACCAGATCAGACTTCAAGAGATTGCAGGGACATAAAGTTTCTTCCTGGCCATCCAACAATTCAACCCTAAGGTACAAATGCGAGGGAGGTGGCTGCAATGGAGCATGGGGTAGCTCCATGCAATTGTTCCTCCTTTTGCTAACTTTGTGCCTGGATGAAGGAACTTCTCAGAATATTAGTGTTTCATTAACATGACTACAAAAGTTAGCTAGACAGGAGGGTGAACATAGTCATTGGAGCCCATAGATGTAATGCATTCCTTTTTCTATGTTAATAACATAAATTTAGCTCAGAAGGGTGAGGTGAAGTTTGTGCCTTGCTTCACTGCAAGCTACCTTAGTCGTTTCGTGAAGACCTTGGACGCTGGAAAACGCTTAGCTTTGGTACAGGTAGACAGGAGACAGTTAATGGAGGGTTAAATTCACTCTGAAGTCCTGGTTTTGCTTGTCTTATTCCTGTGGTGTTTCATCTAAAGTAGAAGATGCTATTCTGGGTGCCCGTACACACCACTGACACCTCCATCTTTTTCTAACAGTGGTTCCATGTTTCCCGCATGGCATCATAGAATCATAGAATGGTTAGAGTTGGAAAGGGACTTTAAAGATCATGGAGTTCCAACACCCCTGCCATGGGCAGGGACACCTTCCTCTAGAGCAGGTTGCTCAAAGCCCCATCCAGCCTGGCCTTGAACACCTCCAGGGATGGGGCAGCCACAACTACTCTGGGCAACCTCTTCCAGTGTCTCACCACTGTTGCAGGAAAGAATTTCTTTCTAGTATCTAATCTAAATCTCCCCTCTCCCAGTTTAAAACCATTACCCCTTGTCCTGTCACTGCACTTCCTGACAAAGATGCCCTCTCCAGCTCTCCTAGAGGATCCCTTCAGGTACTGGAAGGCTGTTCTAAGATCTCCCTGGAGCCTTCTCTTCTCCAGGCTGAACAAGCCCAGCTCCCTTAGCTGGTTTTCATCAGAGAGGTGCTTCAGCTCTCTTATCATCTTCATGGCCCTCTGCTGGACCTGTTCCAACAGTTCCATGTCTTTTCTATGTTGAGGACTCCAGAGCTGAGCATCAGGGCCCTTCTGATGGCTGGTGTCCCTCTGCTTCTTGTAATGATACTCAAAATGTGGTGTTTCTGGGGGTGGTATACACTTTGTGGTTGTGGAGATATTTGGAAATATTTTGATAATTCTCAGTTGTTTGGTGCTTTTTTGGTTTTGCAGTGGTTTTTTTTGTTTGTTTGTTTTGTTTGTTTTCTGATACATTTTTTTGTATTAAAGCTCGACATTGTATACCTGAACTGTAGCCTTAATAATTGGTAATGTCAGCAAGTGCAGTTTCATGAGAAGAGCTACAGCTCTAGAGGTCTCCAGCACATCAGTGATGGTTTTTACAGATATATTTGCATCTGGTGGGAGCTGCATGAGTATTTAGTTGCATATTTGTGTCTTTGCTGGTGACAGCATATTAATAAGCACTTGTCCATTTCTTAACAGGATCCTGGTTTAATTCAAAAGGGAGAGAAAAAGCAACCAAGGTTTATGAGCTTAAACTGTAGCAGCAAAGAAATGTATAGTTGGAAGGAGGAATCAGCTTGTGGATGAGTCTTTAATTTAAAAAAAGGCAACATCCTAACATAATTATATTTTTAATTATTTGACTAATTATTGACTAATTGGCTATAACATGTGAAGGCAGTGCTAACAAATCATGGCTTTGGGAAGTGTTTACTTTCAGGATCAGAATAACCTGTATTTGCAGAAACAGCAATGCCAAATCGAAATATCTACTGCCTTTAAAGCTGGGTGTCATTGGTGAGAGGAGGATGTGAATCTGAGTTCATTTCTTTAATTCTTTTGTCTGCAGCACGTTCAAAGTGCAATGATTGGGAGGAAGAGAAATTTTGATTGGAAAATGACCATGTTATTTTTTTTCAGAAATGATTAGGATTATTTTTTTTTCCCCATCCATTTCTGTATTTCTTCTAGAATCCTCAGTGGAGATAAAATAAACCACTGTAATGCTATATTCTGTCTCTTTTCTCTAGTGGGATATCTCTCTGGGGTTATTGTCATCGCAACTATTTTGCCACGTTCGATGAAATTAACATTGATTCCATTTGTTGAAATCATATGGAGGCTGCAACTACACTCTGCCTTATTACCAAATCAGTACAGTCTGCCCTTCAATAATTCTCTAAACTCTCAAATGCCTTGGAAATAATATGCTGGAGTGTTACCCAACTGTGACTGAAGCACCATTTGTGCGAAGTGTGACAGTGCACGAATGATATTCCACAATAAAAGTTCAAACTACATTAATCTTTCACAGAAGGCTCATTGACTGGGAAGAGGCCGCAAATACCAGATAAAGACACTGTGGGCCCCACTTTAAATTGCTTCATAGCGGACCCTCCGTAGGAGTCCTTTAGAAATGTGTACATTAATTTCTCTGTTATGTACTTAAATGGGGAATTAAATAATATGTTAAATGGTGTTATTTCTGTGGCTACAAACTTGACATTTGCATTTGCTGTAGCGAGACCCTTCCCGGCAGCGGTATCGTTAAGTACATAATGATAGGCAGTGTAATGCCTTTACTTTCATTCCTTGTGGATGATGGTGCATAACTCATTTTGTGGCTTTCCTTCCCTCTGCCGGCTTGAATTACAGCCATTCCTCAGTCAAAAAACAGGCAGACTCTGACCACGGCTATTTTCTCACTCTCTTCGTAAATGCAGGACAGGGAAGAGGAAACAGTGCTACTTGAAGAGACATTTACATTTTTGAAAATTTAAGTTGTATTAGTTTTGGAAATTTATGTATATAAAACTAATATATGTATATAAAACTAATATATGTGTTAGTTTTGGAAACAGAAGGAGTGACCTCTGAGGGACCAGTAGGAATTCAGGACTAGGAGCTGGGTTATTCCACTTTCATGCTTTTCCTCACTTTGGTTTTGGCCCTTGGGCACAGCCTTTCACATTTTACTTCCCTCCCCAGTGAACTGGAGGCAAGAAGGGCATTGTCCCTGGTGTCACACAGGCCTTTGAGAATTAATTACTCAATATCTGCACAATTCATGTCGGAAAACTTTCCTGAAATGTGGCAGTCAGCATCCAATCTTAACTTGAAGAGCTAAATTAATGGGGGCAATATAGACCAAAGTGACGTGGCTGAGATTGGTCAGTGAGGCTGTGCCACTGCTGTTTATCAAAGGTGTGGTTCTCCCAACTCCTGATCTTGCAATGTAAATATCAGCCAGCCCAATTCCATCATTTATTTAGCTGCATAGCATAGAGGTTTCTGTACTCCTTTGATAGCCAAGACCACTTCTGTATTTATCAGTGTCTTCTGAGACCAGAATTCACCTGATTTTGTGAGGAACAGGGAGAATAAATGCAGGTCCTGGCAAAAGCATGTGCTATTTGGTGCAGCAGTCCCTTGCTCAGCTGCTTGGTGCCTGAACATGAAAACAGCCCCTGGGGACCAGTGGAATCCCATACTCATCTTAGAGCTAAAATTGATTTACTTTTTCATTTATCAGCAAGGAAATTGCCTTCTTTGGCTGTGATGAACCAACCTTCTGACATCAAGTCAGAGATTAATTGCTTAAGACCAGAAGGGACTGCTATGACCATCTAATCTGCCTTCTTGCATAACATAGACCTTTGCACGTTCACTGAATAACTCACACTTGAAGGCCAGTGTATCCCCAAGGAAAACAGCCAGCCTTGATTTTATTGCCAGAGCCCACTGCAACCCTTAGCACATTTTCCTATCTGTTAACTATTTTGTGGTCTTTTCGGAGTGTGCAGTGTTAACTGTTTTTTTTTCCTTTGAACTTTTTTTGATCAAGAGCTAATCAAAGAGCTTCCTCCATACCACTGGCGAGGAGGAGACTTTTTCAAAGTAATCTGGTTCCTGCTCCAGGAGGCTTAATATTTTTCTTTTGAATAGATGAGGACCTCTGAGTGATGGAAACCATGAACCAAACCTCTTCCACTTCTTCTTGATGGCACAAGCATGCTCTCTATTTGTTCTCTGGTGCTACAAGTCTTGCACAGAAGCATGTAGTGGGACAAGAAGTCATAGTTTAAACAAAGACAGGAAACATCCCTTCTTGGTGTGTAACCTGCACAGTGGAGTACTCCCAGGGAAATAATGAAATCATAAACTGGTTCAGGTTGGAAGGGACCTTGAAGATCATGGAGTTCCAACCCCCCTGGCCGTGGGCAGGGTCACCTCCCACCAGACCAGGTTGCTCCACGCCCCATCCAGCCTGGCCTTCAACACCTGCAGGGATGGGGCTGCCACAGCTTCTCATAGGAAAAAATTCCTCTTCCCCCTCATCCTATGGCTCCCTTCCCTGATCAAGAGTCCCTCCCCATATCTCCTGTAGCCCCTTTAGGGACTAGAAGAGGCTTTAAGGTCTCCCTGGAGCCTTCTCTTCTCCTGGCTGAAGAATCACAGCTCTTTTAGCTTGTCCTCATAGGAGAGGTGCTCCAGACTCTGAGAATCTTTGTGGCCCTCTGCTGGACCTGTTCCAACAGGTCCATGCACTTCCTGTACTGGTGACTCCAGAGCTGCACACAGTGCTTCAGGTGGGGTCTCACCACAGTGGAGTAGAGGGGCAGAATCAGAGCTGTGGGGTTGATTCCCCTCAGTCTGAAGTAATTCAGATTTTAGGTCTCCTCTTTGTGGGTTTGGAAACCTGCCACCATGGTGTCATGCAAAGGCAGATCATCACTGCAGCTGCCACCTCCATCAGAAGAATATTTAGACTGATGAGCCATCTCTGGAGTTGAAATTGGCCCAAGCTCAGGAGCTTAAAGGTGCAGGTGCAGACCTGATAGGAACCAATACTTCCTACCAGCTGTAGGTGGACAACTCCATCTTCCCCATTGAGGAAGACTAGAGGACTAAGGGGAGAAAAAGGCATTTAATAAGCTGAATCACATTCTCCACAGACTAGCTGGGGAGCTTTTGCTCTTAAGTGGGCAGCTTGAATCATCACTTTTATTTTTCAGGTGTTGTAAACCTTAAAATTAAGAGCCTATAGTAGGTGGTCAGAACATAGTCCACATTCCTTTTCCAATATCTGCCCCCTGCTTGTGTTAAAAATGGTGCTGGTCAAAACAATGAAGGGATGTCTGGTGGTGCCAGAAGGCTCTGAGGGGCAGATGAAGGAAATCACAGGGGTAAAAAAATAAAATCAAAAAGCACACAAGAGCCATGGCTGCTTGTGGCCAGGTTTGCCTGTGCTGCTGCTCTTGGTGCAGCTGAGTCACTGCTCCTGTCAGGACTTTTGCTTACCTATGAGTCCCAGTCACGGTATTTTATTGGTGAGGACCATCTCTGCCCACACTCTATAGAGTCAGCTGTATTTGCGGCGGCAAAGATTAATAAGCTACTGGGTGATGAGTAAATATTTAACAATATTTTTTTCTTTGCTTTGCTTTACTTTACATGTAAAATAAATATATTTGCAGAATATTCATTTTCCCTGGGTCTGGCAGCTTCCTAGAGTCTTTCACTTTTGACTTTTTGCAGATATGTTCATATGCTGTATCTAAAAGGATGGTGAGGCAATCTTTATGTTTTGCATATAGCAAACATTATGTTTCACCCCCCTTCGAGAAAATCCCTTTCTGAGGTTTCAACTAAATGTGTCTCATCATCATATTCAGTATGGCTCTACTTATGCTGCAGCTTCCAAATTATTCTAACCCTTGTGTGCCTTTTTTTTTCAGTAGGATTTTTCAAGGATATCCAAGTTCCATTTTGTTCATAGGAAAATTTCTTGATGAGTCCCTTTAAGGACTGAAATAATGATACTTTTAATCAGTCTTCCTTATGCTACAGTCTGCAAAATGTATTACACTGCTGAAACCTTTGTTCTCTTAGATGAACCTTGTTTCCTCTGCCATACCTTACTATCCATTTTCAGGAGGGAACACATCAAGCAAACTATTCTGAACATGGCTTACAAAAGGCCTTATAAGAGGGATTTGTTCCAGCTTCTGTGGAAAATGTTCCCTGGGACTATATTTATCCATGCCACTGATAACTGAGATTTATTCTTCAGCTTTTGAATTTGCTGCATTTCTTCTTCTGAATCTTCTTCAGCAAAATCCCATTGGTGGCAATCTACTGAATTCCCATGGACGTGCTGGTATACGTGGAGACTGCAAGCACCAAGGTGTCAAAGACTTACTTATGCTGCACCAAAAAACACTATGAGAGCTTGTAAAGAAATTGCATCCTAATGGAGAAGGGATGAGAGACAATGCAAATGAACTCCATTCATGGAATAAGCTGAAAAGTCTGAAAAAGCAAATACATGGTTAATCAAGGATAACTCACCACTGACAGTCTCTCTTCCATGCCTACAAATACTTGAATCTCTATCTAGCTTTGACAGCAAGGAGCCCAGGCAGTAGAAGTGGTAGAGAAAGAGCTTTCTTCTCTCACAAAGGGAGCCCTGAGAAGCTCAAACTTACAAATTACAGCTTTCTGGTATTATTAATGGAATTAAACACTTGTTCTTCACAATGCAGGAAAAATTGTATGGGAAGGGTTGCTGTACTGAGATCAGGTCTACATAGACTCTGGTGTTTGAATAAAAGATTTAATAGTCCCAGTGCTGAAGAAGGTTGCACTCATGTGTTAAACCTTAGGAGGCAACTGCCCACAATGAGTGGTGGTGATGGGATTCTCCCCCTCAAAGTGTATTCAACTAAAAAGATTCTTGACAACAGTCTGATCGGAAAATCTAACTAAAGAAATCTTTGAATTAGTGCATGTTGTTCTTTCTTTCCATTCAAATATAACAGACCTGGATCTTTGTCAATATCCTTGATTGGGCAACAAACTTAAAATTATGCCTATTGTATCTTTGTTAACTACCTAACTTTTATGAAAAGCAATTTGGAAGGTAACACTGAGAATCCATCTGATGATAATAAATAGGATAACAAGAAATCACATTCTGTGCTTGACCCATAATAACAACAGGGCTCCTTCTTATTTGTCAGAAAGAAAAAGGGAATGTTACGAAGATGGATGCATCCCCACTTAAATAATCCAAGGACTAGGACAGTACTCAGTGCAGTAGTCAGGAAACCTTCAGGTACCTCTGTGTGCTCTTCGTAGCTTTGAGGTCAAATTCTATTCTGAGTTACAATCATGTGGCCTTCATTGAGGACTGGATGTGAATGATCTGGGCACAGGGAAGGTCAGAGGAAACAATTCCAGAGTGTTATATTCTGAGTTGCACTCTGTGCTTTTTTTCCCACAAGAGTTTAATTGCAGAAAAATCCAGACTAAGGAAGAAAGTAGGGCTGAAGGGGAACCAGAGAACCCTGCTCTCTTCACCTTCTTTCACATTGCTTGCTAGTTTCTATACTTTGCAACCCTTAAGAGTTAGATTTGATGCAATGGGTGTTTTTTCCATTTTTTTCCATTTTTTTTCCTCATTTTGTCTTTTTTTTTTTTTTTTAAGATGTTTTGTTGTTGGTGGTGGTTTTTTTTTGGTAAGTGTCATACTGAATCCAGGGCTAAAAAGTAACCATTGGAAATATAACTGCATTCAAAGTTCTTATAAAACACTCAAAGTTTAATGTGAAAAAATGGGGTTTACTCTTCCTCATCACTTTTCACAAATTTTATTGGTCAGATTGTACACTTTCAAATGGTTGTTTGCTACAAATTGTATTTGATTTAATTGTACACTTTCAAAGTTGAAAGGATGCCATGTCTGCACATGCTGGGTCTTGTGACCTAAGTTTTTTGTTAATGACCTGTCCTTATGGAGTAAATGTTTTCCCTTTTATTTTTGGCCTGGTTTCGGGGGTTTTTGGTGGGATTTTTTTTTGTTTGTTTTCTTTTTTTCACCCCCAAGGGGAACAAAGCAAAATGATTGGTGCTTCAGGTCTCTTGGAAAGAAAGCAAAATATCACAGGGAAATTCTTTGCTCTAAAGAAGGAGGAGAACAAAGCCTTTGAACAAAAGGCTTCAATTCCATCTGTCATTTCCACCCACTACTAAATCTACCAAAGACTGAACATTTATCCCACTGAGCTGAATACGCTGATATCTAACCGTGGTGCTATTGATCACTGCAGAGCATAGGCCTGGCTTTTTAGCTTTTTGAAACTGTTAACATAGATTTAAGTGCAACAGAGGAGGCATGAAGCCATGAATGTTTTATTGGAGTGCTCCAGATCAGCTCTCAGCAGGTGAGTTCAGTGTCGTTACTTAAAAGATTAACCTCCTGTCCCTACAACAGCAATTACAACAGGAACTGCCTTATTAGGTAAAGCGATTTAGAGAAATTTAAACTCTACCTCTATTGATAAATTCATTCAGGAAAGCTGACCTCGTGGCTCCCAGGCTACATGGGAAAGATCTGTAGTCTTTGTCCTTTCATGCATAGGAATCAGCAGGCTAATGAAGAATTAGTGAGTGACTTAAAGAGCATATTAAGAATGTGTCTGTTTTGCAAATGCTTAGCCTTTCTGTGCACCAGTCTTTGGGGTCTCACTTCGAGATTCAGGCCCAATAAGATGGAACGTATGTCCCTTATCCTTTCCTAGGAGGAATTTGCTAAGTAATCATTCCTCTGAAGCAGCTTCTTCCAAGAAAGTCATATATTATATCTCACCTTTGATTTCAGCTTCGTAATGCCCTGTTGTATTCAGCAGGTACAGCATTTTTTTCTCTGGGAAACTCAGAGGAAGGGTTGTTAATATCCAGTTTTTCAAAAGCAGCGGTGGGTTTTCACATGTGGTTCTTCTACTCTTTGATCTACATGAGTCTCCTCACAACCAGTTGTCAGGGAAGCATGATTTGGCGGTACCTCCAGTTAAAACAGCATGAATCTGGAAGTGCTCAGTGCATCTGGACACCAAGCCTATGGTGCCTGAGGATGTAAAATAAGATATCACTGTGGAAAGTACAGGCCAATGTGACTAGTTTGGGGAAACATGAAAAGTCTTCGCCAAAGACAAGAGCCTAAATTCCCAGTTCCTGCTCTACAGATGGCCCTATAAGATTATATTTTCCTGTTGTCTTCAGACAAAAAAAAAAAGGCGACTGATTTTTCTCTCATTTCTTCTTAGCAGGATAGAGCATTTTATTTCCCAGACAAGAAATATTGATGAGTTATCAGCAGTTGTCTTTGTAGAGCATCGAAATTTAACATGATAACTTAGAAGCATATGAGCAAGGTGATTGTTTTGAGGATTTCCTAGTTTAAATCCAACAATAGGACAAGGGGCAATGGGTGCAAGCTGGAACAAAGGAGGTTCCACTTAAATACGAAGAAAAACTTTTTCCCAGTGAGGGTGAGGGAACACTGGCAGGGGCTGCCCAGGGAGGTTGTGGAGTCTCCTTCTCTGGAGACATTCCCAACCCTCCTGGAGGCGTTCCTGTGTGACCTGCTGTAGGTGTTCCTGCTCTGGCAGGGGGATTGGACTGGATGAGCTTTCAAGGTCCCTTCCAATCCCTGAGATTCTGTGATTCTGTGATTCTGTAAATGAGGCATGTGCTAAGTATTTGGGGTTGTTTAGTCTGAGGAAGAGGAGGCTGAGGGGAGACCTCATCACTCTCTACAACTGCTTGAAAGGGCACTGTAGAGAGATTGGTGCTGGTCTCTTCTCACGGGCAATGAGCGACAGGACAAGAGGGAATGGCTGCAAGCTGCAGCAGGGTAGATTTAGGCTGGATATTAGGAAAAAATTTTTCACGGAGAGAGTGGTCAGTCAGTGGAATCAGCTGCCCAGGGAGGTGGTGGAGTCCCCATCCCTGACTGTGTTTAAGAGCAGATTAGATGTGGTGTTGAGGGATCTAGTGTAGGGGAGAACTTGTAGAGTAGGGCTGATGGTTGGACTTGATGATCCCAGGGGTCTCTTCCAACCTAAATGATTCTATGATTCTATGATTCTATGATTCTATTTGGTTGCAGTACAATAGGTTTAAAAGGAAGAGGAGAGAATGAGGGCACAATCTCTCCAAAGTAAAAACAAAATAAAGCAAATTAAGGTCTAAAGGACTGTTGTTACATCGGAGGGAGTGTTTTCATTTTTAAATTATCTAACTTCAATGGTAGAACAGCCTACTAACAGACAAGGAAACCCCAGAAAAAATAATTACTTGTTGACCAAACCTGTGTTTTGTTGTCATGTCAAGACATTCACCCTATTTACCGTACGTGAGAATGGTGAAAATTGAAAATCCTTTATATAGGCTAAAGAAATCATTTGTGATAAAGAAATCAGCCTGTGGAACTCTGGTTACTGCCAGAGATGCATATCAGTTGAAATGTTGACAGTAGTGCTCGTGGGGCACGGGCCTGCTCTGAGGGGGAAGCTGTTGCTGCAGAAGAGGGAATCAGGTCTAATGGGACCGATGTATGAGCAGGTTCTGGTAGACTTTAAAGGAACTTTCAAAATCTCTTTCTGGGTCTGACAGCATCTCACCCTTCTGTCAAGTGGCAAATTAGTCCTAAAACTCTGACAGGTCTCTCTAATTGTGGTGCTTGGTTATTTGTGTCTTGATGGATGTAACACTGCAAGTGTTAGGCAGATATTACAGCCCCTAGTGCTGTGTGCTATTGCAGGAACCCTTCATGAGCGTATTTTATTGTTACCAAGTACTGACATAAAGATTTGAGGCCCATAATCTTTAAACAGCTTGCTGAAGGCCACGCATAAAACTTGTGTTTACTGAGGTATTTAGGTATTTACTTTCCATTGAACTTGGCACTGTGGGATACCTACATGTAAGTGTGGATATGGCCCAAGAGTTTCAGTAGAAGTGAAAACCGGAGTTTCTGCCATGGCTATGTTCTTGTGACTGTAGTAATTTTGTCTACCTCTTTAGCACCTTGGATTTCTAGAATCCAAAATACGGTGACTTAAGTTCTCTATGTAAGAGCAGAAGCGTGTGGAAGACCTTCACAAATGTTTCTCCTCTCAGAAATGCCAGGTATATCTTTGGTTTATGGGTTGAAACTATTTCCTTTGTGTCTTGCTGGATTTGTGCTGGCATAAATGCCTTTTATAGGGCAGTGAGCTGAAAAACTAAGAGACATAAGAAGTTATAGAACAGTCAAGAGCTAGACTTCCCTCTCTGATTAATTGGTGAGAATTGCTGTTTGTGTAGGAAGATGCGTGACAGCCTCCACGTACCATGTGTCTGGTCATACTTGTCCATGGCTGGTTTGTCTGGTATCAGAACATCTGAAAGTTTTTCTTGGTACGCAGTCTCATTGCATGAATGTACCTCTCTGCCTCATCGACTCTATCTCTTTGCAAACCTCAACTTAAAACATATCTTTTCTCCTTTGCCTGTGTCTCTCATTTTCTCTTTCCCTCGGTCATTGGCCTTATGACTGGATGGTTTAATTTATTCACCATGCAATATCTTTATGATGCTGTTTTCTGTAATTTATTTCAAGTACAAGACAGTGGACAGTGGTATTTAATTCCATAAAGGGCTGTAGGATGTCATTTGTACAAAAGATACTTATGAAATAAAGTTGTGAGTCTGCAAAAGACTTATTCATGCAAACAGTTACATTAAAGTCAATGGTGCTGCTCATGTGAAGAGGAAGTTTCCAGGTTGGACCCTAATGTTTTGTACCTGGATACCTTACCATCCAGAGAGGATAGACTTCTAAAAATCTTCCCAGGAAGCTAAATTTTCTAGCTGCTGGTTTACTTACAGCCGGTTGATCTATCACGTGCTGCTTGTCCAGGAAGGTGCTATTTTATGGTGACGTGGGGCGATATTTACCCCAGCAAAATTTAGGCATTCTGGAAAGGAGTGTAGGTTGGAGGTTGGCTGCTGTACAGTCAACTGCCTTCAGGAGGCAAGCCAGAGCACAGGCGTTCGAGGGTTGCTTTTCCCCAGGTACTTTATAGGAGGGTTCCTCTAAAGCCTGATCTCCTTGCTGGCCACAAATGAGGCTTACTAAGCCTCAGGCAGGTCTAACTTGTCTTGGGAGGAATTGAGCTTGTCACCTCAATAAACAAAAACAAAAACAATGCCTACATGCTTTAAATTTATTTTAGAGCAAATGTTTCTGAAATTTATAATTATTTTGTTTAATGCTAGATAAGTCTTTTTCTGGTTTTTGTTTTGTTTTGGTTTGGTTTGGTTTGGTTCTTTTTGAGAGTAGCTTTATCTCCTGTTAGGTGTCCAGTGGGTATTTAACAGACCAGAATTACCAGAAAAAAAAATCCTTATCTCAAAATGAAAGAGAAAAAGAAATCCCAAGATTCTGGGATTTCTCTGAGTGTTCTTTCCATGTTAGACCCATCTCAGCTGTGTTAAAATATTCCCTGCTGGCATGTTTCTTCTCCCAGAATATCTCCAGTTCACTAGCCTCAAATTATGACATGTATCCCTGAATATGAAAGCTTTTGGCTGAGCCTGAGTAAGCTTTCTGGTAAGACAGATGTTCACTCTTTGGATATGTAATAGAAAACCCATCCAATGTCTCATCAGTACTAAACTGATGATGTGATCCAACTTCAGGTGCTTTGTCTCCTGCAGAAACTTTTATATCTATTACCTGGAAAATGGCATGATGATTTCAAATTGGATTCTAGACACTGATGGAGGCTGGGACCTGACAACATCAGGTCTTTCCATTTATTATCTCTCTGTTTGGGGTGAGGTGGGCAGGAAAGCAAAAGGAAGAAAGAAACCCATCAGTTGTATTGGCTCTTCCCCCCACACACTGTGTCCCCCCTCCTCTTCTTTTTGTATTTTTTTGTATTTTAACCTTTCTTTTTATTAATGCTCCCCATGTCCTAAAGCAGACACCTGGTTTTTCACGCTGTTGCGTGATGGAGGAGCCACTCCATCCAAGCCCCAAAGCAGCTCCTTATCCTGACCCTCACTTTCGCATCTCTGTTGTCTCACAGGTGACTTCCACTGTCTCAGGATGTCTTCTTAATCACCCTGACTGTGCCAGCCAAAATCCATCAGTGTGCTTCACGGATTCAGGGCTGGGGAGGTAGGAAGAAAAATTTAGCAGCTCAGAATAATAGATCAGCCACTGTACAGACTTCCCATTTCCCTGACCAATGAGCCAGAGATTTTGTGAACCAGCTTTTGGGGATGACATCGAGAAATCCATTCAGTAACCAGCCTGTTGTTGGCTGGTTGTATAAAAATACTATTTTTTTTAATTGGTTGCTTTGTTTTTTTTTCATTTTGAAGCAAAAATGGTCAGCAAAATGAAGTTGGCTGAGGGTTAAGGAATGTTTTAATATCCTTTAAAAATGGGACCTCTTCTCCTCTGAGCAACAGTAAAGTCACAGGGCTCTGTAGGGTTCTTTAGATGGGTGGACACTTCTGTAGCCTGTGTTAGGCCTCACAAAAGGATTACACCCAGCCCTGACATATAGGTAGTTTTTAGATAACTTTTCATGAATTCTCTTCTCATAATGACTTGGCTATGGAAGCTGGGATAAAAGCCAATTTTTAACAATCCAGGTACCCGTAAGTGATTATTTTGAAACTCATTTTGGAAGTGGTATATTTTGCTCCCCCAGAAAAAAATTCACTGTTTTGAGCAATTGCCTGTGTGTGTGTGTCTTCCAAAACAGTCTCAGTCAGCTATTCCTTAAAATAGCTCACTGAGGCAAGGAAAATAAGAAATATTTCAATTAGGAGATAAAAATTACAGCCATGCAAGAGGCTGATGTTTGCGGTAAATATTGTATTATCTTTTACATTCAAATGTGGTTTCAGGGGACAAAGAGACTGGCTGGAATGTAAGCTTGTAATTTGATTTAAACAGCAAGGCATTGGAATGCACGAAGGAGGCAGTGAGCAGCCCTTTTTTCCCAGGGCAGATGAGGAGAAGGCAGTCAGAAGAAGGGGTCCCCCATCCCTTGCACAGGCGTCTGTTCCCACACGGAGCTGGGAAAGCGTGTGCTGTGGTGAGAGGGATGCAGAGCAGCCCAGCTTCAGGAATAACGAGCCTCATTGTAACTGAGGGCTAATAAGAGCAATATACCACATGTTACCCACAGCATTTTACCGCTGTCGGCCGTTCCGAGGAGAAAAGCGGAGTGGAGGAGAACAAAAGGGTGGGAGTGACGGGGAGAAGAAAAAGAGAGTTGCTGCTGTAATCAGCATTTCACTGAACTGTGAATTTTAACAGGTTCTCTGTAGTTCAGAATTGTTATTTTGTCCACTAGGTACCTGTGCAAGATAATGACAACGGCTGACAGGATACTGCAGCGCAGCTGAATTCTCACGGACATCACAAACGGGTCTCTTGCCCAATATGCTTCAACCTATACGATGGCAGCCTGGTTGTGCTGCCACATTGTTTTTGATGCTACATTTAATTTTATGAATAAACTGGTTTCTAATTTGCTAACCAGTTGTCTGATTAGCTGCCACAGATACCGTTTAATCTAAGCGCTCAAGTAAAGCGTAACTGCAGCTTTTATGATGTTATCAATACCCTTGCCATGTCTGTCTAACAGGTATTTCTGCAACCTATGCTCATATGATAAAATTCCTTTAGAAACCATTAAAGAAAAGTTTTTGTAAATAGTACATCCTGCCCTACAGCTTAATGGCTGGTTGAATTTCCCTGCAAAATGTGACAAACTGTGAAGTATAGGAATAGATCACGTATTTTTCAACCTTTGACTTCAAATACTTACTCTTGCTTTCCCGAGTATTCAAGGGTATATTTTCTAGGGTTTATTCTCCAGCCCCCAGGAAGGGCTTGTTTTAGTGTTTGTGGGGTACAATCCAAAAGCGTGGATTTAGCCTGCATTCGAAATGAGCTACTGGAGCAAATTTAGATGCTGATTTTCTGGAAATCTGTTCCATGAAGGCAAACATTATGACCAGCAGCCATAAACGGAAAGGTGGTCACCTGGTAACATACTGGAATACTTGCAGCTGGTGAAGGAGGTCTTGTCATCCCCTTTTTGTAAGTAGAGACACAGGAAAAGGAAGTTGCACTGTGAACTAGGAATGTGAACAAAGCACAGCAACACAACGATGACCAGACCAGATGCCTGTGACGTGAATTATTTACAGTTAATGAAAAGAGAGAGAAGCTCCTCAGAGGACCTCTCAGAATCATAGAATCATAGAATGGTTTGGGTTGGAAAGGACCTTAAAGATCACCCAGTTGCAACCTGCCAGCCATGGGCAGGCACCTTCCACCAGACCAGGTTGCTCAAAGCTCCATCCAGCCTGGCCTTGAACATGTCCAAGGGTGGGGCAGTCACAGCTTCTCTGGGTAACTTGTTCCAGTGCCTCACCACTCTCACAGCAAAGGATTTCTTTCTGGTATCTAAACTAAATCTCCCCTCTTTCAGTTTAAAACCACTACCCTTTGTCCTGTGGCTCCATTCCCAGATCAAGAGTCCCTCCCCATCTCTCCTGTAGCTCTTCTTAGGCTGTAAGGTCTCCTTGGAGTCTTCTCCAAGCTGAATAACCTACCACTCTTGGCTTGTCTAGCTCAGCCAGAGTTAGCCCTGTGAAGCCTGGCAGAATAAACACTTTCTGATCTCACACTCTGTTGGCAGCTTTTTCCTAATTTAAGGTATAAGAACGTTGGAACAAGACACAAGAACCAAACAGAAGTCATAAGCTATAATAATTACTACAGGCTGGTGAAGCTGGATATGGCCTTCGTGGTGGCTGGGCACCATCACGGGAGGGCAGCTGCTCCCCATCACAGGATGTGGAGTCTACTGTGAACCAGCAAGAGTTAACGTGGAGAACAGCCCCTCCCCTGTCCCTGTGTTAAGTCTGTGCCTGCCAGCGATTGCATGTCTCAGTTTCTCATACGTACCTCTGGTCTTGCTTGCCCAAGGTCAAAATATTCCTGACACATGGTAGTGAACAGTGTCTGTTAGTGTGTACGGTTGTTTGTTGCAGGGGTGTTTGCTTTTCATGCAGCACAGAATGGTTAAACGTGGTCTTTTGTATACTTAGGGCTAGAGCTTTTTTTTACTTGCTTTATGTGGTTACCTGAGTTATTTTCCATCTGTTTCCTCACATCACTTTCAACTGGCTTAATCCTACTGCCTGATTGTGGCACCCTCCACGATGCAGCGTAATTAACCACAGGCAACTATTCAACATATTAGACATGAAAGCAACGTAGCGTGGTTTTTTCTTCTGGCTTGGTGACATGTGAAGGCCAAAAGAACAGCTTTATTCCCTCCAAAGCTTCTCTACCATTCTTCAGTGTGTGGTCAGAGTAATTTTAGGTGGCCTTGCAGGTATACAGATATGCCTAGGACACCTTGCAGTAATACTGCTTTGGCCCCTTAACCAGCTTCTCCAGGCTGAAAAAGAAGGGAATGTTGGCAACTGTTTAATATGTAGCAGAAGAAATTAAATGCCTCTGACAGTAATTGCCTGAAGAAAATTCAGAAGATGAGAAAGCAACAACACAGCAGACACAAAATAACTAGATTAAGAGCACAATAGCCATATGTCAACATTATATTAAGAAAACAGTGCTTAAAATGGTGAGGTCAGAACCTTTGCCAAGAGCCTGACATGTGGTTGCCAAACTAGTTTTGTCGGAGAAAGTAGTATATGGAAAAGGTGCAAAAATCAGCCTCCCCCCGCAGCCCCTATGATTTGAAACCTCAGTGTGCCCGACTCCGATTGATTATGATTACTGCAGTTGATGAGGAGTATTAATGGGGGAGGGAAATGTTAAAAATGAAAAAAAAAAACAATTCTTTTTCCATTTCTCAGTCTACTTAGAACTAAACGATGCTAATAAGGCAAGCCATAGCTGGCTAACAAAGTAATTTTTTCCCAATGTAAATCTTGACTCTTAAAATGTTTGTGTCGCATTATGACCTCCCCCTCTCTACAACTAACACGAGCAATAAACTGATAGCTTGCATTAAAAATGAAGCTCGTTTTTCATTGTGTGTTTCTGACGGGACTGAGGTTGCTGATATCTAAGGAGAGGGTTTAGTTTCAGGCCTCCTTATGTTTCGATTAAATGTGGTGGTAAATTCCCCTACTCAAGGGGAGTGTTAATATAGAGACCAGTACCATAATACCATTTTCAGAACAGATATGGACTCTTAGTTTTTGGTATTGCTGGGTGTTACATACACCTGTCAGTTAACTTCTCTGAAATTTGGTTATATAGACACGTTTTATTGAATAACAGCACCCAGCAAGACTAGTCTTCTTGTAAAGGTTCAACCTGAACATCAGAAAATGCTTTTCCACCATGAGGGTGACTGAGCTCTGGCACAGGCTGCCTAGAGAAGTTGTAGGGTCTCCATCCTTGCAGATATTCAAAAGCCATCTGGACACTGTCCTGGGAAGCACAGCTCTAGGTGGCCTTGCTTGAGCAGGGGGTTGGACCAGATGTCCTTCAGAGGTTCCTTTCCACCTCAGCCGTTCTGTGATTCCCCCTGTCCTCAACACTGGCGAGGTCACACCTTCAGTCTTGTGTCTAGTTCTGGGCACCTCAACACAAGAGAGATCTGGAGGTGCTGGAACAAGTGTAGAGGAGGGCAACGAAACTGGTGAAGGGCCTGGAGAATAAATCTTACGAGGAACGATTGAGGGAGCTGGGAGTGTTTAGTTTGAGGAAGAGGAGGCTCAGGGGAGACCTCCTCAATCTCTACAACTACTTGAAAGGACATTGTAGAGAGGATGATTCCAACCTAAATGATTCTGTGATTCTATGATTTTAAAGAGGTGACTGATGCAAAGGATCTGTTAGTGATCCCCTCTGCTTTGGGGAACCTCTGGTATATACCTAGACTTACATGTCATCTGTGTTATTTTGATAAGGAGAGATAAACAGGCAGCCTGCTGTAAGATGCCATAGTTAAATAGTTCAGCCAGTTTATTCTAGTTGAAAACCAGAAAAAACCCCAACCTATTCAGCAAGGATAAGGTATCTGGGTACAGATTTAACCAGATTTACTTTAGGTCTTTCAAAGGTAAAACTGTCAGCAAAATATCACACCCTGAACTGACACAGTTATACCAGTGTGAATTTTTATATGTAGGCCAACTCTTGCTCTACTATATGTAAAATGAATCATAGGCTGCAGTCCAATTCCCTTAACAAAAAATAATTGGCAGGAACCTCTGCTGCCAGATTTGGCAGTGCAGGAGCTGTACGGGCACACAGGCTGGTTTAGTCTCTTTTTCGGAGGCGCTTCTTCAGAACAAGGTTACCCTTATGCTACTGAGGCATCTTTAAGAAACTTGCCCTGCTGTTGCCCATTTATTTAGGATATTTAACTCTGGAACCACTCCAGTGAGGACTATATACCCTGATGCTGGATATTAGTCTGGATACTGGTCCATGAGCAGCTCAGTAGCAAAGTGATGTTCCCTGCCTGCCCCAGCTTCTCAGCAGGTGCCTTTGCAACGGTGCCTCCTGGTTGCCCAACAGCAACATCCTGGTGCTTGGAAAATGTGCATAATCATAACTTTTGCCCACAATATGACACAAAACCCACATAACTTTCAACCCATCACATTGTGTTCCTTTTTCCTTTGCTGTCTGTTTTCTTCATATCAGCCTTTGGTAAATAAAACACCCAGAATTTACCCTTCAAATGACAAATGAGATTGCTGTCTAATTAATTGACTGCAAGATCTATGGCTTTAT
>VZTM01038840.1:2349-84851 GCA_013400555.1 Jacana jacana | reverse complement strand
TTATTAGAATTCAAAGCTTGGCATTCCTGCAATGTATGAAAAAAAACCATTTTTGTCATTGGTTAAATTATCACTTACTAAATTTCATCTATCATATTAAAAGCTACATCGGAACAGCCTGTTGCTTAAATGAACATACCTCCCCGTGAATATGTTGTTTTCATTCCATGGTTCTTTTTGTGTTAAATCTGTTTATGAGCTGAAGGAAGTGAAAGACAAGTGGAAAAAATTAGCAGTTGATAATATCTCTCGTTATGACTAGATACTGCTGCATGTTTAATATTGAGTTGATTCTTCAATTTAAAAATAATCTTGATATATATGCAGTACTGAAATGGTAAATATTGCCTTGCTCAAAGGGCTGTAAGGCTCAACAAAAATAACAGTGAATGTAATGTTTAATGGTGGCTATTTTTTAAAAAGGTTTTCTTGTCTTTGTAATACATAGGTGGCTACTTGGCTTAATAAAGGCTCGCTGTAATTAGGGATACAAGCTTAAAAGGAGTCAAAGTGTTCAAATTCAAGCCATGTTAAGGCTTTCTCATGTTTAAAATCCATCCATTAGATTAGGTGGAAGGGTCGTAAAGCATTCTGTGAAATCGGGCACTGATATATCACTCTTGAAGGGTGTTAATTTGGTTCTCCCGTTCTGATTTGTTTGGAAGAACATATTAATTGCTTGTTAGATGGAATCAAACCATTTTGTGCTATAAAAAAAAAAAAAAAAGAGAGAAAGAAAGAAAAAAGCAAAAAGATAAAACAGAATTGCTGTGAATAAAAAGCTGGATCTTTGTAGAGTATTTTTATTCTGATTACAGCAGCTTGTTCTGCAAAAGGCAGAACAGGATGATTCTGTCTTTTTGGATCTTTGAGCAGCTCTCTCTGGGAAACAAAGGCTGATACTGCTGAGGGATGAAAAATAGAATTTTATTCCATGCCAAAAATATATTTTTAAGGTCATGATACTATGTGGTCTGCCTCAGCATCTCTCCCAGCTCACAACTCAAGCAGTCAGGAAAAAGGTGGCAGAAAAACTATCTCACTTGAAAGTAGTAGTCCTTGGTTCTGTTGGAGCCACAGAGATATTGCACCTGGGGCCTGATCCTGTATCTCCTGAGCCAGGGCAGAGTGCATTAAAGTTAACGGAGTGTGAACTGGGCATCAGAATCTTCATGGATTAAGACAAGAACAAAGTCATAATCACCAGGAATCCTTACAAAGGGGTCTCTTAAAAATGAGATTCTGCCACAACACTATGGCTGGTATTTTAAAATATCATCTGTTTCAAGTAAGTAGGTAGGTTCGTAGTCTGTGTGTGGCATGACTGCAGAGAAGACAACGACTGAACAGGTGACAAAGTGAAGGGCAAATTCCACAGAATCACAGAATCACAGAATGATCTGTGGTTGGAATGGACTTCTGGAGATCATCTAGTCCAACCCCTTTGCCAAAACAGGTCCTCCTAAAGGTTGCACAGGAACATGGCTAGGCAGGTTTGGAATGTCTCCAGAGATGGAGACTCCAACACCTCTCTGGGCAGCCTCTGCCAGGGCTCTGCCACCCTAGAAGTGAAGAAGCTCCTCCTCATGTTTAGACAGAAGTCCTTATGTACAAGTTTGTGCCTGCTTCTTCTTGTCCTGTCACTGGGCACCACTGAAAAAAGACTGGCCCCATGCTCTTGACACCCACCCTTTAAGTATTTATAGGCGTTGATCAGATCCCCCCTCAGCCTTCTCTTCTCCAGACTAAAAAGGCCCAAGTCCCTCAGCCTTTCCTTGTAAGAAGGAAATGTCCTCATGCTCTCATAAAGTTCTTTGTTTAGAAAAATCATTGTGCTGAATGAACTTTCTAGAAACATGCAGATTTTGTGGAAAACTACATAGAACATAACGCATGCATATTCCCACTGTGGGATTGTAAACATGATTTAAAAATGAGATGGCAAGGTTGTCCCTTTCTACTAAATTGTCTGATGTTCTCATGAGGGCTACCACTTCTGTCATGCATTACTCAAGTTTACATATGAGTAAGAGGTGCATACTGGAGGAAGGACGTACCCATTCACAGGAGCCTGCCCTCGTGCATCAATGTGTTTGAACAGAAGTTCCCAGTGTGACTAGTGCGGGGAGGGGAAGCAAGATTCACAGGAAATCTGAAGGAATATAGTCCTTCTTTGAGGTGGAGCATGTGAAGCTGAGAAAGGAATTCGACTGTTTTCTACAATAGCAGTGGATTTCTAGTGTATTGTGTCAATATTATACCGATATATTTAACAGTAAGCAGATGAAAAGAAGATAAGTCTGTATATCCACCTGCAAATTTACCAAAAACCAACAGGCATTCTGGGGCTTGATTGATCAATTCACTGTGATATCCAAACATTGACATTCCATTTTCTGGAAGGTTTTCTATTTGCATGATGGTTATTCTCTGTAGAATGATTTTCCTGTGTAGGTGTTCATTTTCCTTTTGTATAGTTTGAATCTCTGGCTTCTTAGAACATGTTATGTTTAAAGCTGAATGGACACTCATCAACTTTTCTTGATAAAGCAGTGTTTCACTTAAATGGGTGTGAAGAATTCACTTGGGAATTGTATGGATTCAATAGGCTTTACAGAGTTTGAGTATCATAGAAATAATCATGGAATCATAAAATGGTTTGGGTTTGAAAGGACCTTAAAGATCATTGAGTTCAAACCCCCTGCCTGGGCACGGACACCTTCCACCAGACCAGGTTGCTCCAAGCCCCATCCAGCCTGGCCTTGAACCCCTCCAGGGATGGGGCAGACACAGCTTCTCTGGGCAACCTGTTCAGTGTCTCACCAGACCCACAGTGAAGAATTTCTGACTAAAATCTACTCCAAATCTCCCTCTTTCAATTTAAAACTGTTACCCCTCGACCTACTGCTAGAAGAAGCACTAAGATCTGAAGTATGGTGAAAGTGGAGTTTCTTCCTATGGAGCAGGACATATGCATGAGCAAATAACTACACCCCCCTCAGGAATTTCTTCCTGAGATCTAACCTAAATCTTCCCTCTTTCAGTTTAAAACCATTATTCCTAATCCTATCCCGGGAATCCCTTCCAAATCTGAAATATACATGCATTGACACTAAACTTACTTTTTGTGGTGGCCTTACGGTATCTTGGCTCTCTGCCTTGGCCACTTCAATTCCAATAACTCCAGCAAAAAGCAAGCTTTGATATCTTAGAAACACCCATGGGAGACTTCCTTTGTGTAATTTCCTTTTGTTTGCCTTAAAACTAGTGATTCAGACCCGTGCTTTGTTGATAACAAGGGTATGTTTCTCTTTTTCCTCCTTAACTCTTTAACCTCTTGTTTTATCTGCCTGCTCTATTTCTGCCTTACCCTCATCCTCAACCTCTCTGTCACTTACACTTGACATTGTCCCTGCCAGTCACTCGGTCTTGGCTATGAGTCCATGTGTGCTACCAAATACAAAAAAACACCCCAAACCCACATATGTGCTTTATTAGGTCTAATCTTACCAGTATGTAAGACAATGCTAAGGTTTTCTTTGGGTGGTATGTTTGGTTTTTTTTTTATTAAGACATTTGTGATATTTTTGTGCTAGGAATGATGTGTACTGGCCATAAGGGTTAGCTACTAACTTGCATCACCAGGTTTAAATTAAAGCAGTTGGCTCAAACTCAAATACTGGAATTTCTCCACTGAAGGAAATAAAACAACTTTTGGCTTTTTCTGAATTTCTGTAACTTTGTTTGTGAGATAAAGGTCATCCAATTTTTCAGATTCACTTGTCTAAACTTGTTTTGTCCATCTGTTTTTGTCCTGGCATGCACACCAGTAAATCCTTCATGTAAGTGCTGTTTCATTGTTCTTCCAGAACAGTGAGGACGAACACTCAGGAATATTATTGCTCTCTAAATAAAATAGAATTGTTCTCATTTTCTCTAAACAGAAAAAATAGCAAAGACAAATAGGGATGTGAAGTCCATAGCAAAATGATGATACTGTATTTGCTAGTAATCAAGATAAAATATAGCTTCATTTTTTAAAATGATACCTAAGATACAATGAAACAACAGAGATGTAAATAATTTAAATTATTTTAACATCAATGTTTCCTCTTTTCAGATATTTTTTAATTTCTGGGGGACTCATTCATAGCTAACCTCAGATTTGGCCACCGTTTAGTGGGCATGTATTTCAGCACTTTGCAGTGATGCAAATTGCTTAAGCTTTTATATATTTATAAAATATACATGAATTATAAATGTTGTATACTTTTACATGATAAAAAACTAAATAGTCCTTGCTATTGTCACCCCAATGGGTAGGTGAAAACAGTGTAAAATTTATAAAGCATCTGTTGATTCAAGGTTTTGGAATGAGATTTTGACTCACGTTTAGATTTGCTAAATTACGGAAGAGGATCAGTGAGGTGTGACTGTCAGAGGCTCGCACTTTAGTTCAGAGAAAACCAAAACCAGGAAGGCCTTAAATTGTTAAAAACTAATGACAGTGTCCGTGTGGGTAAGCACCAAACAGAGGAAGAGACAAGGCAGGGAAAAATGCTTCAGGAATGCTGCTGTTTTCCGGCAGTAATGCTTTTTGTACCTAGAATGGGGAAAGACCATGACTCTGTTGTCACATGAAGTTGTCACCGCAGGACCAGTGAACGTGACTTTCCAGTCAGATGGGCTTGGATGGAGTTTTACCAGAGGTGTTACAGGTGGATGAGGATAATGGCAAAAGCAGTTCAGCGGGGCATGGAGCAGCTGCCACGAAGGACTTACCTTCACCCAGCAGCGGAGCTTCAGCTCGTGCCACGGCACGAGGTGTAGCAGAGGTAGGATTGTCAAATCTTTGGAGAAATGCTGTTTGCCTTGGAAAGGCGTTGCTCCTTTTCAGACAAGGAATCGTACTGTTGGATAATAACTGTGTTGCATATCAATGTTTGGAGTGAGTGACGTGAAGGGAACTTTCTCTCTTGGACATCTCTGTGAATTGGTCTCTGGAAAGCAGTCAACCAAGAAGCACCTAAGGAGCACCTCTCCTGTGAGCACAGGCTGAAAGAGTTGGTTTGTTCCACCTGGAGAAGAGAAGGTGACAGGGACACCTTAGAGCCCCTTCCAGCACTTAAGGGGGGCTTTGGAAGAGATGGGGAGGGACTCTTTACCAGGGAGTGGGGCCATAGGACCAGAGGTAATGGCTTTAAACTGAAAGAGGGGAGATTTAAGTTAGATCTTGGGAAGAAATTCTTTGCTGTGAGGGTGGTGAGACCCTGGAACAGGTTGTCTAGAGAAACTGTGGCTGCCCCATCCCTGGAGGGGTTCAAGACCAGGCTGGATGGGGCTTGGAGCAACCTGGTCTGGTGGGAGGTGTCCCTGCCCATGGCAGGGGGGTTGGAACTCCACGATCTTTTATATCCCATCCAACTCAAACCGTTCTATGACTCTAAAAAGGGCATGTCAAAAACTTAGTATTTTGGGTGAGCTGGAGGTAAAGACAAGCAAAAGACAAGTTAATGCATCAAAATTATTTGTGCATCGCAGCAGTAACAATTTTACATAATTTCCACAGGAGAAAGCATGGCCTGTGAATTTCCCTTTCCATGTCAATTAGCTTTCCTCATGCTTCACGAAATGCCTTTAACAGCGCCTAGAATTATTGCGATAATGGAAGTTTAACTTGGCAAGAGGCAGAGTCAAGGCCAGAATAATGAAACAAGCCCTTCACAATGACAAGGGAGAAAACACCCTGCTCTCCCTGACTCCTGGACTGTGACACAGGGGGGTTCCTGCCACCTCCTCCTACAGCACAGTGATTTGAAGTTATAGATTGTTTTTTCACAGTCCTGCAATCAAATATGGAGATGAACTCTAAATGTACAGTGAGCCTCAAGAGCCAGTATATACATTTGCATAGCAGATTTGGTGTAATCCATAAGCATCATCTCTCTTGTACCTGCATTATAGGCCCCGTGGTTCAAGAAGGACAGGGTACTGCTGGAAAGAGTCCAGCAGAGGCTACAAAGATGATCAAGGGAATGGAGCATCTCTCTGATAAGGAAAGGCTGAGAGACCTGGGTCCGTTTAGTCTGGAGAAGACCTAGAGCACCTCATCAGTGCTTGTAAATATCTAAAGGGTAGGTTTCAAGAGGATGGGTTCAGGCTTTTGTCAGTGGTGCCTGGTGACAGGACAAGGGGCAGTGGACACAAGCTGGAATACAAGGAGTTCTGTCTGAACATATGGAAAACTTCTTTCCTGTGAGGGTGGCAGAGCACTGGCAGAGGCTGCCCAGAGAGGTGTCTTTGGACACATTAAAAACCCAGCTGGATGGGTTCCTGTCCAGCCTGCTCTGTGTGACCCTGCTTTGGCAGGGGTTGGACTTCAAAGGACCCTTCCAACCCCTACAATTCTGTGATTCTGAGATTATAGAAGAATCAGGATCAGAAATATGGCACTCCTAGATATAGGTACCAGTTCATGTCCTTCCATTGCTACTCTAAATGGGAAAATTTCACTCAGTGCTGCTCTTAGGTCTGCCTTCAAACAGTGGTCACAACAAAATTTTGCCTAGGTAGATGTTTTTGGTTTGCCATTTTCAGGCCTTGCCGTGCCAATGGATTGTTATGTGCCAGGGTGAGATTTTGTGGGTATTGCATCAGCAACAATTCCCCAAGGAAAAAGTAAAAAAAAAATTGATACAGCCTCTCGTTTTGCTTAAAATGGAACACAGCACTCAAACCTCATCTTCTAAGCACTTTGAACTGAATCCTCAGCTGGTGCCAAGTGTCTCCACTGCACAGAGGAACAGCTTCTTGGTCTGCCAGTGCAGACCCAGTGGCTTCAGTGGGAGCCCTTCACATTCAACATTCGCCAAAGCAAACCTGAGTCAAATGAGCCTGACTTGAATGTGTCTGTGAGCGCAGATAGATCTTGCCACGAACCAGAGAACAAATTTTATTTGAACTCTGTCCCCCTCGTAACTTTTTCTTTGCAATCCTCAATATGTTTTTGCATTTAGGGACCGGAGAGACCTTCTGTAACTGTGCTAACACATGCCAGTTCCCCCGGGTTGGGCTAAAAAGCTGTTTGGCCTGGTGAAATTCCTCACAGCTGTTAACTAAAGATTGTGTTGGATGAGGGGCATGCCCCATATGTCAGAGGGTGCCGAGTTCACATGTTGATAGGGTTTCACATTTTAATTTTGCTCTCTAAAACCACAAATAACAAAGGCAAAACTGCGAGCCTCCCATGGCAGAATGATTGCAAGTAAAGCAACCTATGATTGATTTTAGTTTGACAGCTGAGTATTGTTTTGCCTGCCTAACCCAGGAGCACATAAATATTCACCAGAGAAATGAGTGACCTGCCTCATCTTTCGCCTTGTAAAGTCATTTTGGCCACAGTTCTGCAAAGACAAATACATGCTCAGATTTCAGTATGAGGGCTTTGATTAAAAGTAGTTTTATTTCTTCCTGAACAAAGCTAGCTATGCACGTTTGGGTGAGAACTCACATCTGAACACACCATTGAGTCACAACACCTCAACAAGCAAAGGCCCATCCTCATTGTAATGAATCATGTGCGAGTTCTGCCGTTCCCCAGCCGCTTACAAGGTAGAATTCAGTATCAGAACTGTTTTTATCAAGATTTAAGTTGAGTTGCATCACCTCTTGATGCTGTTTCAAACTTTGATTGAGTGGGTTTAGAAACATGTTTTTTCCTGGGATGCCATTATATGTTATAAAATGTTTTTTTATTTAATTCATTGAAGAGGTTTTCTACCCTTTTTGGAGCAGCTCCTTTTTAGATGTAATTCATAAGGTTACTTACTATAGAATGACAGCAGCAAATCCAAACTACTGATTTATACCAAGCCAGGTTGATAAAGCCCAAAGGGTTTTCAATTATTAACATGAAACATATTGTTTGGGGTGAAACAAAATTCCAAATGTGTCTGCGTAGCAGTGTATGAGTTAATTCAGACTGACTTGGAAACGAGAACTGTCTTGGGTGAATGAGGAAGGCAAAAGCAAGCCTGAAGCTCTCCAGAAGGTTGACAGGGGTTGTACCAAACAAGCCCTCTTCCAAGAGCCGGTGGCCTCTCCTGGCAGTATGGTGGCTTACCAACCTACCAGTATCATAGGGAGGCTGTGCTATTGCCTTAGGAGTACAAGAAAAGTGTGAACACACCCAGTATATCAGAAGCAAATATTCTGGAGCCTGTTCACAGGCTTTGTTGGAACATGCCTAGCTCTCTGCAGCATGTAAACACCAACACGGGCTGATCTTAAAGCTTGCAAACTTTAAGCCAAGTGTGGACTTTGTGAGGAAAGCCACATACATCATTACCCTGCCTTGACTTACACCTTGGGACCCTTCCCTTAGCTGTCTTGATAAAGAAGAACAGTGGAGTTACTCAGGTCAGGGTATCAGGCAAGTTTTCAAGATGGTCTTCTAAATTTTTACATGCAGTGCTTAGAATTGAGTCAGTCATTGTAAATGCAGCAGAGCGCTACCCATCCTTTCACTTAATTCCCTTAAACTTGAGCATGAATGGTAGTGGTGGCTACTATATCTGCCCAAGGAATGATGATTAAAAATGACTTGGACAGAAAGGGGGGAAAAATAAAAACGGTCATTTTGTCCTCTCGTAACTTTCCTTCCAAGCCTAAAAACACTTATTTGTGTAGTTTAATTTAATTTATATATCTAACTGCAATCTCCTGGAGTCATCTCAATGAATCCTGTGAGTGAAATTAAGAGGTTTTACTTCCATTTTTCTTTTTCCTAATCACAAAATTATGTCCAATAAAAAAGAAATAAGATTTTAAATATTTAGAAGCTGAGTTTAGGCTGGCAATAGACACAAAGTTTATAGGCCAAAGTTTTCAAATATTCTGCCTAATTTTATATTCCAGATTTGCCTCTCCATAAAAGAAGCTGTTATAACTTTTGGCATTAATAGGAAATACAGGCACACAGAGGTTTTAAGCCAAACCATTTTTGTGCAAGTATGAGGTCCAAATTAGAGTCCAATTACTTAATTATTTCTGAGTCTTGCTTTAAAAGTAGAACCCAGAATCTGGCGTTCCAGAATGAACTGAGACTATACTTCTAAAGCTGAGGATGTTGTTCTGGAGCACCCAGCATTTGGGGTTTAATGACTCCCCAAGGACAGCAGCTCTTCCTGGGATGCTGAGAGTAATCTCCTTCCTGGCACGGCTGGTAGAGCTGCTCCCTTCCCAGCCTGTACCTTGACACAACACGGATCCAGGAAGATCACTTTTGACAGCTTTTGGTTCCTTCTCTGTGGTAGCAGCAGGTGCCTCCTCAAATTCTCTGAGGCTCCTCCATACAGGGCTTAACCCCCTTTTTTTAGGTGAAATCTTTAAGGCCAATGTGGGATTGGGAGCCCAAGTTTGAAAACTTTGGTCCAACATTTATCAGGTCATTCTGCAACTGCAAATTCCGTGTTCTGCTTTTAAAGTGAGTGCTCACTTCTGTGTGATACACGAGCAGAGAAATCTTTCTCTAAATTTGTTTTATTACTTTTATATATGGTATAAACCGCAGAATATTTTACAGTGTCCGTATTAAATTCACCAAAGTTAGAAGCAGTTGGAATTTAAGTAGGTTGTAATGCATTTCCTACTTGGACGTGAGACTTCCAGTGTACAAGTAAGAACTGCTCTTACTGCCATACACTCTGCACCCTTAACTTTTTAGCACAGAAACAATGAAAGATAAAATATGTTACAGGAGGGAAAGGGGGAAGGAAAAAGATTTTACATGAATTACAATGAGGAATGAACCAACGGCTTAAGCTCAAACATGAGAGCTATGAATTCTTGAATTCCTCCCATGAATTTAAGGAGATGGCTTTTGATGGGTTGCTGAGAGGCAGATTTTCACCAATTCCTCCTGTTTTTCCACTTAATTATTGTCACATCACTTAGATGCCTAAATGCACCTATAAGCTGAGAAGGTAAATGCTGATGCACCAGAGTTTGTGCCTGCAATGTCACATGGCAGCTAATCATCAGGATTCAGAGGGAAGTCACATTCCCTGCTTTAAGAAGCATTATAAAGAATCTGTCACTCTTGACTTCTTAAAAAAGAAAAGGGTAAGTCTGTACACATGCGAATGTTAATGAAGTACTTCGTGTTTATTTTAGCACAAAGCTGTTGTACAGCCATTAAAAATAACTATAATTCTGGTGTTGTAAACTAGAAGTTTCCTTAGGCTATGTTACAAAGGGCTTGGCTCAAACTCTCTACAGGTAAATAAAACAAGCTAAGATCTTGCTGAGGCAGCATAATACGTAGTAAACAAGAAATAAGAACCACTACAGGTTTTAAACAGCATGCTAATATAGCATATAGTCTGAAAGCCCTGGAAGATATAAGGAATTATGGGTCAGATCAGTTAATAGCATTGTTTGACTTTGATGGATGCTGCTCAATTTGGCCCAAGATCACAGAATCACAGAATGTTAGGGACTGGAAGGGACCTTGAAAGATCATCTAGTCCAATCCCCCTGCCAGAGCAGGAACACCTAGAGCACATCAGAGAGGAACATGTCCAGGCGAGTTTTGAATGTCTCCAGAGAAGGAGACTCCACAACCTCCCTGGGCAGCCCCTGCCAGTGTTCAGTCACCCTCACTGTGAAGAAGTTTTTCCTCATATTTAACTGGAATCTCCTCTGTTCCAGCTTTCACCCATTGCCCCTTGCCCTGTCATTGGATGTCACTGAGAAGAGCCTGGCTGGGACTGATTTTCTGGAAATGTTTACAGGGATTTAATTAACTGATTATAGTTTGTTGTGTAACTTGCTCATAGTCAGGTACTTGTGTGTTCTGTAAAACAAACCCCCACCATTTACTTGCCAAAAGACACTAAGGATGCAGAGCTTTTGACATTAGCATTGGATATTATCGTATTAATCTTTTAGTCACAATAACATAGAATTAAAAAATATCTTAAAGAGAGCACCATGTGAAATCTGTAACCCTGTATATTTGTCATTTGAAGAGCTTTTTGCTGACCTGAAGAATGGCAAAATTGGTGTTTCTTTTCTTGTTGTATTACATTTGTAATTCCTTACTGACACACATGCAAGAACTACAATTTTCAAGAGCTATAAGGATTTCTCCTCAAGTCTATCTAGATAAATCCATAATAAGGGCAATAAGGATAGTAGTTTTCAGCTGAGTTTCAAAAGGAATTTTACAGTAACTTAGGAAAATAAGCATTTGTTCCAAAGAGAACAAAGATGGTTATAAAGTAAATACAATTTCATTGAGGGCAGTGGTAGGTTTTAGGATGAGAATGGGGCAGCTCAGATGCCTGGGTTCCTTTTTAAACTTTTCTAATTGATTAGTAAACCTTACCAATTTTGTTGTTGTTGTTGTTACATTAGTATTTTACATTAAATTGAAGTAAATTTTTTGCCTTCCCTCCCACCCTCACGCAGGAGGAGCCAAGTCTCGGGCCAGCTACTCACTGGCCTTCACCTATGATGGAGCAAAATGTAGAGCTTTCATTCAACGTACAGCAGGATCCAGTTCTTCCACCAGCTATGTCTTGTGATCCTTGGCAGAACCACTGCAGAATGGTGTCACTTGGGCTCCTGTTATCTTAGAATCATAGAATCATAGAACGATTCATGTGAGAAATCTTAAAGATTGAGTTCCAACCACCCTGCCATGAGCAGGGACAATTCCTACCTCTGATTTTTGCTTGCCCCAAAGGGCTTGTGGAGAAGGTAGTCATAAAGGATCTGGCAGGGGTTTTCCTCCCACAAACAGTATCTTCCATAGGAGCTCAGAAAAAGCTGTGAATGACCAGAAAATTCCAGCCTGGATTGGGGATGTTTTTACATCCACCTGGCTGACCTGTCTTGCATTGGTTTTATGCTAAATGCCTTCCCCTGTCCCTCGTGATGGCCACAGCCAACATAAAGCTCATGCATTTGCAGGTCAGTGCAGTGACTTTAATAAACTGTTTTCTGAAGTCTACAATCAAAATTGTAATCAAGAGAGAATGAGGGGGGAGAGACTTGACATTTTAAGCTCCTAGCCAGTGGCTGCTGATCTTGACCCACAACTTTGAGACGTTAGCTCCAAGTTACCCATGTGCCAGCCCATTCAGAGCAGGAGGCACCATGATCCTCAGGCAGTAAGGTGACCTGCAGCATCCATGTTAGTGCATTGAAGGCTGTGTTCACCAGCACTAATGAGCCTGGGGATATGATCCACCTCTCTGAATCCATAGCTGCATACTAGGAGTATAGATGGACAGAGTCAGTCCCTCAGAGCTTTGAATGACCATCTTACCAGCCAAAGAGAGACTGAAATGGCTCACAAGACATGAGAAAGTACCATCCAGTTTGTTTAGTGATGAGTGGATTTAGCTTCTCCTTCAAGTCAGTTGCAATCAAAGATTTCAACAGCCATGAGGACCAGCCTTGATCCTGCTAAGCCTTACATAGAAGAGGAATCTTAATTCATGCACGTCCCACTGACTTTGATGGAACTGCTCACATGTGTAAGAGTCTGCAGGATCAGTAACCCTTAACTAACAAGGGAGTTCTGCAAAACTGAATGGCAGCTGTAAATAAACACAACACTACAGACCCTGGTGTGCTGCTCTACTCCTTTTTGGACACACTCTCCTATCTTTGCTGAGGCAAAGTCTTTCCTGCTCTCTTCACATCACACAGATGGGATCAAAAAGCTGAAGAACTGCTTTTTCATGACGGGAGTCCATCACAGGAGCATTGCTATTAGTCTTTGCTAGCCATCAATGTCTGGAAATTTCACAGTCAAGTTGCTAGTGATTGTATTGAAAGGGTTTATGTGTGGGTGGTGGAAAATATGGTGCTTGGCCTCTGGTGCCAAACTCTCAGGCAATATCAGCTGTCTTTACACAAGTGATGAAGCAGAATATGTTACTTCAAGTTTAATATTCAGAACTTTGTCTGTCTTGCTGTCAGAAAGCTATACATGTGGAGGGGATTGCCGATTACAGAAAGTGCATAATTAAATACCTCAGCACAGAAGAACACATCGGGTAGTTTTCATAGAGAAAGGTGGTGTGAAAGTGGTTCTTTCATTGTTTACATTTAAATTCGTCTCCTCAAATGCCTTTTTGCCTTGTAGCAGCAATTTGTTGTTATATCAGCAGTAGTACCTTAATTTTAGACTCTGTTGTGTGGTTGGCTTTCCTGCATTTTATTATGTGTACACCGATAGTAAGAGGCTTGGCTTTTCCCATCACACTTAGAGGAAACTTTCTTATTTTTTTGTTACTTGTTGTATTACATAGCATTACTAAAAACATGGGAGAATTGCTGAACTCTATCCCTGTTTTTCCTGGTGCTTCTTTTTCTATTATGAAATTAGGTCATTTGTAACTTAAATGGTGAGAAAAAGGGAGCGGATTTGAAAGGGAGAAAGGGAACCAAGGGAGAAAGGGAATCCTGAAGAGACAATGAGCGGAAAAGGCCTTGAAATAATTGAGTGTAGCAAAAGGCTAAGGATGAACACGTGGTATGATGTCTGTGTAAGCACATGGACATGAGCCATGCTATAAGTGAACGTCAAGGAGAGATGGAGAACAGCCGGGGTGGGTGGGGAATGTTGGGTATTTTGCAAACCATTGCCTTTGCATCATTGTACATTTTTATTAACAATGTGCATTTTATTATATTCTTTTCTTTTATAATGCTTGTGAAAGCTGGCAATACCCTCCAAAGGACATTCAACATGAACATGGCTGGCAGCACAACCTGGTTTGGGCCACCATTTAACCTTGGATGTAGGAAAGAGGTAAAATGGTGATTGCTGATGCTTTCTCCAGGAAGGGCTTGTATTCTACCTGTGAATGTCCATCTTTGAATGTTTAACATTTGAATCAATTTTTAGTTGAGACTGCTCTTCTCCCCTTTCTCTCCATTGTGCTTGTTTGCATACCCATACTTTGCAATAATGGCCCTAGGGTGCTTAAACAAAAAAAACAGGCATTTTTCTTCATCTTTTCTTAACCATTTTAGTTTATTTTCATGAAGTGGCAGAAAACAAAATAACTAAAAACCATAGATCTGTCCCTTCAGGATTTAGCGTTAGCCTACAAAAAATTTAGCAGTGGGTAGTTGGGAAAAAAAGGATAGTATATATGTATTTAAAGATAAACTGTTCTTTATTTCTCTCTGCAGTGAACCATATTGCTGATTAACCACTGCTTTCATAAACTACAAGTGGGCCATTTAAGCTGTTTCACTGCTGGTTAATGTACTGTATTGTGCTCCCTCTTTCTACAGTACCTAGCTAGTGTTTTGTTTTTATTAGAAATTCACCTATCCTTGTCTACTGAGGAGAAAAGAAATTACACTACAGAGCCCTACAGCCCATAAAATGGTAGAGATTCCTAAATAAGACCGGCCTGAAGCTGAAACCTCTGTCTGCCTGCGCTGTAATGAAATGCATGACTACAGGAGATAATAATAATTGCGGCAATAGCTCGTTACAGCTCCCAGATGATTTGGTGCTGTCAGGAGTGCACTGTCCTCTGACATCCCAGGAGGCGAGCGGCATCACTGACTGCAGGCCCTGATTGGTGTAGTGAAATATTGCTGGCAAAAATTAAAAGGTCCTGGTGTCAAAATAATTCATGATATGCATATCTTCCATTCTGATGAAACGGCTGATATCCGGATTAGCAAGATAATAAAACTGATCAGGCTACAGTTAAACAATTTAAGCTGGAGAGCTGTTCATTTTGTAGGTGTCACTTGTCAGATCAAGGGGTCAGAGCGGGATGAAAGGCTCTCCCCAGTAACCTTCTGATGATTTGGATCTGGAATGTTCTTCATGATTTGTCCAAAGTTTTCATCACCGCGCTGCCGGGTAGCATTACTGCGGCAGGCTCTGTTCTGACATTCAAATCCTGGGAATGACAGGTTATTAGGAGAAGAGAACTGGCTGTACATACATTAAGCCCCGTATCTTTGACCTGTAATTTGAACTGATAGTGATATTGTAATTGAGTGAGTAAAAAAAGGAATTTTTTATTAAAACACGGGAAGATGAAGAAAACGTTTATTTTCAGGAGATTTATGGGTTCATAAAATAAGCTTTTTTGATGACGATTTATTTTATGGCTCTTGAAGTGCTGAGCTCTGTGCTTACTATTTATTTTATGGAACAGTTATTTAAAATAACGCCGCTTGCCATATATTTCCAGCCTGTTGCTCAGTAGTACCCAAGTAGTACCCAAGCCTGTGCAGACGGAGAGATACCCGTTTCATATGGGAGTTCATGTATCTGAACAGTTTAAGGGCTTTCCCAATAAAATGGACCAGGGAAAATATTGCATCCAGTTAATGCTCATTGCTTCAGAGACCCCTAATGTCCTTTCTTGACACCTTATTGCAGGCTATTATTATACAATGGATCTTCAGTCGTATGGTTATAGGGAGTGGGGCAGAGCCGGGCTATCAGGGTAATTGACTCCCGTGCACGGCAGTGTTACACACTTGAGTAACTAATTTAATGGAATGTGTTTTCCTGTTCTCCCACACAACCCTGCCCTGGCATAATTCTCCTCCTGGGGCCCCAGCAATGCGGGATGGGTGAAGAGTGGCACAAGGGCTCTTGATTTTTCCAAGACGGTGCCAGAGGCTCAAGGCGGAGCCAGCTCCCACGATAAATCTGCTGCCAGTGAAAACAACTGCCCCTGAACCCAGAAAATGAATGGGGGTTACGAAGAATTCACTGCTCCTGATGAATCTGGACATTAACTGTATGACAGTTAATTGTTGTTGCTGATTATTACTGCTCGGGACTGCTGCTTTTTGTTAATCAGTATGGCAATAAAGGTTTGGCATGGGTAAAGCACTTAAATGGCCCATCGATAAGGGTTGTTTACTCTGAGGGTGGTGGAGCACTGGAACAGGTTGTCCAATGAGGTGGTTGAGGCCCCTTCCATGGAGATCTTCAAGGGGAGGCTGGAGGAGGCCCTGGGCAACCTGGTCTAGTTGGGGATGTCCCTGCTGACTGTGGGGAGGTCAGATTAGATGACCTTTGGAGGTCCTTTCTGGCCTGGACCATTCTATGATTCTATGATAGCAGGAATCAGGCTGTGGACATCTGTTTGGTACAGAGCTCTGCACCTGTGTGCAAAAACCTCACTCCCTTGAAACTCAAAGGATTCTTGCACTATTTCAATGTGAACTGCTCCTTGCACAGATGCAGGCAGAGGCTTTTCATTTTCCTCTGGCATTTGGGAAAATGCAGAGAAGAATAAGAAAAAATGGACAGCTCTCTAAATAAGACCACTGGATTCTTATAAGCCAATCACAAAGTGATTGTTTTAACCATCATCTGTTGATGCCATCTTTTGCTTCTGGACTGTTCCTAGAGGTGCAGTGAAATGAGGATCAAAAATCACCATCAACAAGTATTTTTATTTCCCAGTTACCATGATACAGCAGTTATCCAAATGCATGGTCATATGTGTTAATAGGGTGGTTTTAATATGATATACTTGATTCCCGTGAGTTTATTCTCTGCTGTCTTTCACAAGCAAGATTATTGATCACTGCGAAGTTAGGGATTCACTGCATTGACTCGATGTCTCCTTCTCCGTAAAAGGGAGTTGTCACACCAGGCCTGGTATTCACATACCAGAACTTATTTTAAATCAGAGGCCCAATCCTGCAGGCTTGTACAACATACTTGTACATGTTTGGCTGAAAATAATTCTCCTGGTTTCATTTAATGTTCATATATCACAGTAGATTCAAAAGAAAATACTTTGCAGAAGACTTTTATCTAATTAACCCCCCAAAACATAACTATCTCTTATTTTGCTTGTAATTACATCACAGTTGCCAAGTGAATATTGATGCTTATATAATTAAAGAATTGATCCTTAAAGCATAATATAGCTAAAATAATATTTGCATAATTGTATTTAAAAAAATTTCCAGAATGTAAATTTTATGGCCCATCTTTCAGAGGGGTTTGTATATGCTTCCCCTTAGAGTTGGGTCAAGTGCAAAAGAAATTTGTGGGCTTACTCTTATGAGTAAAATTAAGTAAGTAAGCATATATTTTCAGGACTAAATCTATACCCTCCCCAGTGCAGTCTCCTTAGAATATAGCGATCGACATAATGGTCTTTAGCCATAAACTCTTCTGTAATTTTGGAAGGACACAAAGTTTAGACCTTGTAAGTAGTTTTGCTTCGCGCTGTGCCATTAAGATATATGCACAGTTTGCTTTTATGATGTTTGCTGTCATTTAATTACTGATGCATCAAGACATCGTCCCAATTAAATGAAATTAAAATTAATGGTTATTTTGAATTTTTTTCAAGTCAGCTGAGAAGCCTGGGATGTTGCTTTCTCCATGCACCAAGTATCCTCATCAACTAAGCTGAAGGACTGTGCACTTGAGGACTTGATGGACTGACAGATGTAGCCCTTCTTTACTTGTTAATTCAAAATTTGGAACTGGTGGGAAATGGCACAGTTTGTTTATCTGCCCTATAAACCAGAATAGCTTAAGAAGGTCTTTAAATGAAGCTCAAGGGCAGTTTCACCTGCTCTTTATCTCAGGTGCAAGAAGTCATCACTGGAGAGCTCATCACTGGTAGGCCATTTACTTTTGTGGGAGGTTTTGGTGGAGGTAGTCAGAGTTAACTGTTGTGAATGGCTTTCTAATTGTGGTATGAAAGCAACATCAGCCTTTCTTTCTCTTAGTTTTTCTCCCTGTTAGGAATCAGGACACAAAGAACTCCAATTTTTCATTATGTATTACAGTTATGTTTAAAAATATATGGCATGTCATACTCTGATATTTTTGCACTTTCATGGGGATATCCTGGTGGCTGGCTTTCCATAACTTTAAATGTAATCAGTAAAAGGGAAAGGCAAATTGCTTTTGAGGATAAGCTGTTGAAAATCTTCAAATTTGTACAAGAGTTGATGTGCTATTTCTTCTGTTAGCTTGTCACAAATTTGCACAGAAGTTCCTAATGAAGGCCAGATGAAGGGAAAGGAAAGGCCTGGACTTTGTAGTATTTCTCTTTTAAAATACAGTACAAACTGGATTTCATCTCTTAGAGTCCAATTAAATCTGGACTGCTTGATATTAATAAGCACGTGTTTGCTTCAAATTTATTTTGTATACACAGTATGTAAACATAGGTGCCAACCTAGTTAGAAAACAGTAGATAGTCAATTTTATATATAATCTACATAGGTTGGATGTTTATATTTGACTCTGCTTAAATATGCAGTTTAACCCATTTCTAATTTTTTTATTAGGATAGATTTTTTTTAACCCCCTTCCAGTATCTTTCCTATGTCACAGGCATGTTATGTGAGTACGCACACACCAGCTATAAAGATGCAGGAAGATATGAAAAATGGGGAGATTGGCTGATTACATACATTAAAAAAATATGAATTTATTGTTTCCACATGAGCTGTACATTTGGGGGTACCTAAGAAATGACTCAGTAGCTTAGCTTATTTGATTCCCTAACAGGTTTTATGTCTTTACCCCATTTTAATTTTTCATTAGAATATAATAATAGCCACAGGAAAAAATGATTTGGTCTGTGATCTATTTCATTATGTTCTCATCATAAGAGGAGAATCTAAAGTGGGAGAGCATCACTAATTTTTCGGCACAGTAATTTATTCTACAGTATTTAAATGTTGTAATTTTCACACTGAGGCACATGCTGCCACATCTATCGTCCCCTGGACCAGTCTCTGTCTTGCTCTTTCCTTTTCATCTGTTTTGTTTTTGCATTTTTTTTCATAAATTCGACAGATGGCCTCTTGATGAATCCTTGATAATACTGTCATGTAAAGCAGCTAAGACTAGAAATCATCTCACAACAATTTTTCATTGCAAGGAGAAAATTGAAGGCAGACAAACATCGCTAAGTCCATAACAACAGCAACGAAATACCCACTTCATGTAAATAAAGAGGACAAGCTTTCCTTATAATGCTCAAACACTAATGCCAGTATCCTTTAAAACCTCTGGATTTTTTTTATGCCACATTTAATTCGTCTTTCGAGCCCTGGGTTTGTTTAGTGTTTTGTTGGTTTCATATTCAGAAACATTACCCCGGCTCTTGATGTGTTCTCCCTCCTCCTTAGTCCCCCTCCTTTTAGGTCTTTATAATTGTGGATCAGGTGAAGTTTGCTTCCCCTCATTTCAAGGTCATGCACCACTAGGACCATTTTCCTGACTCAGAGGGCACGTAATTTCACAGCCGTGTACTCCTCATTAATCCACCCTGAGTGGGTGCTCAGGAAGTTCCAGATCACAGATTTGTTTTTGTCTTGTTCTCTGACTCAGTGCTTCACAAAAGGATTAGATTAACCCCTTTTGATTGTATTTATATCTTACTGCATCGTGGTAGAAATAAAGTGATTTCTTCTTCTCCCCATGTAACCTTCCCGCCCCTTCCACCGCTGCGGTGGGGACCCACAGCATTTCTTGTCAAATAGGCTGCAGTAAGTTAAAGTGAAGCTTGTGGCAGACAGAGAGAATTATTTGTTTTCTCTTTCCTCTCTTAACGCAGCTTTAATGCATGAATCTCTTTCTTCCCACTTACAGAGGCTCGTTTATTAACTTTGAAAGGGTTTCTGTTGAACTGGAAACTGCTGCAGTCCACTGGCTCTGAACCGGGTCTCATCTGGGCCTGAATTGTCCTGGATCCAAATATAGAAGAAAACAAAACAAAACAAAAAAAGGATGGCAGGGTGACTACTGGAGGGGGCCCATCCTTTTCTCCTCAGTGTAGTGCCACAGCCAAGTGCATCAGACAGACCCCTTCACCCGGGACCTCTCTTCTCCCTCTGACTTCTCCTTGGCATCTGCTGGTGAGAGGGATCCCCCAGATGGAGTGTGCACTCACTGGTGTGCCCTTGGAAGCGCGGAACCTGGCCTGCTGGGGGCATCTGAAGGGTCTGACATCCCTGTGCCTCAGTTGCCCCATGACAAATGTAAAATGTGGGAGCTCTGAGAAGCATTTTTAAATGAAGCTGCATTTAAATGGGTTGCTGCATTTAGCATCTACAGACATCAAGGTCTGGCATTCAGAAAGACCCACTGGGAGACACAGAACCATAGAATCATCTGGGTTGGAAGAGACTGTTAAGATCATTGAGTCCAGCCATCAGCCTAACACTGCCAAAACTACCACTAACCCTTGTCCCTCAGCACCAGGATCCTGAGATCAAGGCACAAACCTTAATTTAATTAATGCATTGCTCCTTCTTTCTGCTGTCTGTGGTAGGAAATGAAATTTGTAAGTTATATAGAACCATTTTTGAATCCTTCAGGTAAGATTGGATTTGAGATTAAAACATATAAATGTAGGTGTCCACATATAAGCTTTGTGTGTCAGATGCCATCAGTCAGTGGAACCTGTGAGGTTATTGAGCAGACTGGCTGTAGGTGGGCAGCTCACAATCTTAAATATATATCTTAATTTTTTGTAATGGGAGTTTGCTCAGGTCAGTGATGCACTGGTAAACACATAAATTCAGATTCCTCAATCTCAGTATGAGTCCATTCTTAGTGTCCTTGTACTGAAACTATCTTAAAAATAAAACCTGTATTAGGAGTAAATACACTTAGTTCGTGACATCTCTTGTTATTATGAATTATTCTGTTTCCTATGGAGATAGCCATCAGCAAATCAAGAGTGGAGTCCCTATCTCTAGCTGTTGGCCTATTAGAGTGGTAGTGGTGCCAGATCCACTGTGAGTGTCACTGAAATGAATTAGATCCAAACTGGGTGTTGGGGTAAGGGGGGATGCTGGCAATTACCTCAGAAACTCAGGAGTTTCAAGATGGAAGATGGGAGAGGAAGGGTGAAGGAAAGGTTTGGCCAACTGAAAAGAACAGAGCACTGAAAGGCAGTGCAGAAAAGTGAAATCACTTATTATTTTGTACTGAAACCTGAAAAACAGGATAGGAGAATGCCCATTCAAAACTGTCTCCTTGCTTTGGCACCTTCTGCCCTTCCCTGTGGCTTCATTGATGCATGCAGTTTTGGACTCCCTGATATAAGTAAGAGATCAGTGAACTGGAGCAAATTCAGCAGAGGACCATTGAGATGATCAGGGACTGGAGCACTTGTCCTGTGCAGGGAGGCTGAGGGAACTGGGCTTATTCAGCCTTGAGAGGAGATGGCTTCAGGGGGACCTAAAACAGTGTGCCAAAACCAATGTAGATGTAGAGGTCATCAAGAAGATGGAGTCAGGCTTTTACAGCAGTGTGTGGTGGAATGACAAGAGACAATGGACAGAAACTGAAGCAAGGAAAGATGTGTCCAAGAGGATACTTTCACCATGAGAACAGAGAAGCAGTGGAAGAGAGGGTGTGCTACCTCCTTGCTTGGACGTTTGCGGGATCTGTCAGGATAAAGCTTTGAGTAACATCTTCTAGTCTCAGAGCTGAGCCTGCTTTAAGGAGGATGACCTGTCCAACTTGAACTGCCCTCTGATTCATTGTATGGAGGGGAATCCCTATCTTGTTCTGATCTCCTTTAAGCAGTACAGAGGAGCTTTCCTTTTCTGCAGCTGAGTCCAAGATGGCATAGATAGAAGGTATGACCCTAGCTGGACCTCCTTTTTCCTTTTATTCTTGGGAGAGTCTCTCTCTCAGTACTGGTCCTGCAGGATGATGTTCTAAGGCATCACAGCAGAGTTTATCCCTGTGGGCTGTGGCCAAAAGTGGCTGCACTTCTGGAGGCTCCTACCCCTGAGGGATGTACCCTCAGATGCTGCAAGCTCTTCTGCACAGAGAGCACAGAAGAACATTTATCTGCATATAAGGCTATGGCAATTTCATACTGGGTTGTTTTTTTTTTTTTGATGGCTTCTCTGGGTTTTGTTTAGGGAAGATGGAAAGTCCCAGATGGTATTGAAAGGAAGTCTTGCTCCCAACGGGGACCTGTATCGTGCTGAATATCATTCACTGAGGTGCATGTGGCTGTTGACTTCTTTCCACGAGGCAGGATAATTTTGGACTACCTGTGGGACATGCAAGCTTAGGAGAAGCTAACAACGTAGAGCCACTTGTTTTGCAGGGGAGGGGACACTACACTGCAGCTACTCTGCAGCTGAGCTGCCTGCAGTACATGCAGATACATCCAAGCTAGATATAAATGAGTTAGCCTGGATGCTCCTGGTGGCGTAAAGGAGAGAGCTCTGTGCAAGCTGTAAAGTCTTTCTGAGGAGCTCTCAAACACCGGGGCACCTAGTCCAGCTAATTTCTGTGCCATGAGAGCTATCATTTCCCAGGACCCATAGAGTGAATTCTCTCTGCCCAAAAGTATAAAATAAAGTATAGGTATACCCTAAATAAAATACTGTTATTTTTAAATTGTTATTTGAAAGGATTCCCTTTTGCTATAGCAATTTTTTTAATTATTATTTTCTCTTTGCTTCTCCATCCTGATCAGAAGCCCCAGTTTCTTTCTTTGGAATCAGAGAGAGAAAAAGCCATGACAAGAACATGCCTGGCATTTAAATGATGTAATGAGAGAAAGGAGCAGAGCAGAGCTGTGTGAAGCAACCAGCCTTCTCCAATCCACCCTGCAGCTGCTCAGAATACTGAAATTCACTTGGAGGTACTGAAATTGGGGTTGTTTCTTATGTTGCCACTTTTGGGTGCTTTTAGCGCTAAAAAACTTGGTAAGGTTTTTCACCATGAAGAGTTTGCTTTTTCCAATAGTACAAAACCCCAGAAATTGTAGGTAGATAGTGCCCTATAGAGGGTCACATCTGTGACTCACAGGTGTTTTTTCCTGAGTCATTACACCAATATTTTAGTTATAAGAGGAAGGTAGAAGATTTCCCAGGGACATTTTTCTATAATGTTGGCCCAAACACCGAAGGCATGAAAAGATTTGCAGAAATGTTGGTGTTAAGGAGAAAAGCAAGAAAAAAATCCAAAGCGATCGCTATGCATCGTGCAGAACTAACCATTTAAATGTGACTTAGGTGCTGTTTCCATAGTAAATACGATTGTTGTTAACTGTAGTTTCTCTGAGCTAGTTTCACTGAGTTTCATGGCACACAAACTTGGAGCAGATAGGACTCAGGCTGGACTAGAAAACGTGCAAACAGAAGGCCAGACTCATAGAGATTGGCACTGTCTTCCACCACAGAACCTAAAACTAACCTTGGGCCTCCAGCTCCTTGCTCACTTGCCACCCATATATCCAATGCCCTCAACTATCTGCTGTAGCCTCTGATCCTATGGCGTAGGGTCTACAAAATTCATTATATAGTAAATATCTGCTAGAACAAGATCTGGATTCAGATCTCCAGTGCAAATCAAGAATTGGAGGGACCTGTGCCATCTCAGGGTGAAATTTGCACTAGGTCAGTGCTCCAATGGATCGAGGGTATAAGAGAAGCATTTGCATCCATTCAGTGTGCTGATACTTGTGTATTTGCTTCAACAGTACTGGACTCCTCTCATGCTTTGCAAGGGGGACAGAGCCATCTCTCATAGGGTTCTGGATTCATAACAGGACAGACAGGACAGTGTTACAGTGCCTGGGTCTCCTTTGATGGATTTGGCCCATGAAACTTAAATCCATCAAACAGTAGTCAATCAGAGAACTCCCACTTCACAAAAAATGATACTGAAGGTGCACAGAGTCCTCCAGCCGGTGGTGAAGTTTTCTCAGCCTGATTTCTTGCTGCCTGGGCCAATAAGAAGCTCAGGGGAGGGTGATGGGGGTTGGTAGAACACAGCCCACTTGAAGAAAAGGAGATGGGACTGTCTCATGTGGTGGTCTGTGGTGGCCTTAGGCTCCTGTCTTGTGCTGTCCCTGAGAGCTGTGAGTAGCCTGATACATCAGCACTTGCTGCTTGTTTATCACCTCTTGTACAAGGCCTCAATAAAGAGGAGAGATAAAAGTACAGTGTGCCAAAATGTCATTTTTGTTGTTAATTTTCATGGCAAAACCCCTGCATATAGAAAGATCAAGTTGGTTTCTATTTTCTTCCTCATGGTACTTCTCATTTTTCTGTGGTATTTTTTCACGCAGGCATCTTCTCCATATGGCATTTGCTCCTGGACTTTTAGTCTACCAAGAGGAAGGTATACACATTATCATGGGCATCAGTTTGGAAAAAGAAAAGATTTTTGGAAAATCCTTTTTCCCCATTGAACAGAAGCAAGGCATCGCTCTGAGCAGTTTTGGGGGGGGTTTCTGTGGATTTCTGCTTTGCAGGCTCTCTGGGGCTCACACTCTTTCTGCTGTGGGAATGAGTGAGCTGCAGGAGTCGTTGCAGTGCAAATCTCAGCAGCTTCTTGGCTCTAGTGCTTCTTCACTGATGCCTGGTGCTCAGCCAGGGCACACAGGGAGCAGAGTGCTCCCAGACCCTGATCTGTGGTCACAGCCATACACAAGGGGTGGCACAGTCACCTTCTGGCACCCTGAAAAGTTCTCTTCCTTCCTCTTTTTTTTTTTTTTTTTAAGCACTTAAGCCCAACTGCTAATGGAATTTCATGATTTTAAATAATTTACATTTCCATCTGGTTTGAAAAACACCAGGTGGAGATTGCAGATTAGGATGAGTCTAAGTGGAAGGAAATGTTTGTTTAAAATATTAAAGCTAAAAACAAACATTTATGTGAACCACATTTTTGCTGTCCATTGTGCTGTGTTCTTGTATGTTCTCTACCAGCACTTCAAATCTGCAAATAGTATTTTGCTTTTAATTGGATGCTTTGCACATGTGGCTTATCACGATGGTCAGGGGAGAGGAGGCCAAGATGGGGTACAGGAGGGAAGGAGAGCTCACGCTGAAGGGTGGAGGAATCAGGGATTGGAGGATTTCTTCAACATGCTGCTTTAATCATTACATTTATCCTTTCCTGCTTTTCCACTGACCTTGTTAACTTGCTTACTTGGAGGCAGAGAGAAATTGGAAGCTAGGTTACCCAAGGGTGATTTTAAGGGAAAACATGCGGCTCCCAAAAGCCGATGAGAGTTTCGATAGGGTAACGACTGAAGGTTTGCTGGTGCACAATCCAAACCACCCACAAGGACAAGAACTTTCCTTCTCTCCCACTTGCCAGCTGGCAAGCTTTTATTTTAAATGGGGGGTACTGAACTGTGGTTTGTGAAACTGCTTCTAACTGTGGTTTGTAAAACTGTTTCTGATACTTGATCAGTTCCGTGGTGGCCAGTACCTTGATGGACTTTCCCGAGAACAGCATGCAAACACAAACTCCCAGTGAGAAGCTGTGATAACAGCACCCTGCCCTTCTCCTCTAGTTAAAGTCGCTGCATTTCAATTGGTTTTCAATGGGTGGGTTTTCCTTTTGAGTAGAAAGGGCAGAGGCATTCTGGTGGGTGCCTGCCTTAGCATGCCATGACTTGAAACCACACCTGCATTGTAATGATGGCGTGTAAGGCTAAAGCTTGCCTTTGATGTACAAAACTCCAGGTGCAATTTAGTCAAAAACATCAGTTTAACACGGAGTTAAGGTTGCATGAGGAAAACTGTATTTTTGAATCAAATAAACTAAATGTAGAGACACCAAGCTCCCTCTACCAGCCTCTAATCTGAGACTGATTGACCTACCACGACTAAACCAACTAATCCAGCTGCTCCATGCTCTGTCCAAAGATTTGTAATACTGCTTTTTACTGTACAGATATAGCCCACATTTTCACCTTTCAGAGTTCTGTTAGGACATGAAGACTCTTTGCTACTTTGACTGTATTTGAAAAAAAATAAAAACAGAATATTTTTTGTTTTGTCTGTGGACTGTGAACCCCATTGCCCTAAGACACTACCAGACAGCTGAAGACTGGGGTATCTATTGAAAGTTATAATAGTCCTTGGTGTGTTTAAGTTGTGATACTTCCAAGTGTAATTTGTGGTGCCTATAAGTTGAACCATGACCCAAAGAACCAAAGTACTTTTTCTATTATATACAAAATACCAGAACATACTTTTTCTTTGTGAGGATTTGGCTCCAAAACTAGCTAGTCTGATAGTCTCCTGAACAATAAAATTGATTTGTACAAGGATAGATGAATATTAGAATAGATCAAAATTGTCTGCAGAAAATTTGCATGGATTTGCCAAAGGAGAGGATGTATACAGTAAACAGCTTTTAATTTTGTTGAGTTTTGTTACAGAGCAAGCTGACAAGTATAAAGCAGGGGATGTAATTTATTAAGACTTAAAGATTTACTGTTTGGAGAAGATTCATTTCGGATGATCAAAAAGTCAGATGCTGCTCATGAAAGATTCAATAAAAGTAGTTTGGTAGGTGAAAGATAGATGAGGATGGTAAATGGTTATTTTTCACATCGTAAAGTAATTGCAGAGGGGTGTGTTCTGGGAATTAGTGTTGAGCCACTCTCTATACTGGTGGCTCCAAAGAAGGAATGTGGGTAAAATGTGAAAATTTGTGAGTTGCAATAAATGGAAAGACCTTACTAATATGAAAAGGAGGTTACATTTAAGGTGAGGCAGGAGTTGGAAGTGCCTTTGGGTCATTTATGTACTGAAGCGCTGGAAGTCTAATGAGGGTTAATGTTTCCAGGGATCAGTAGATGCCAACCACAAATCAGGAGAAGGAACCGATTTTTGTAAGAAGCAAGAAATGTCAGTAGTTGAGCCTTGAAAGGCAGGTGACAACCCAACATCTGTAGATAAGCTGCAGGGGTCTTTTTGTCCTGACATGCTGTTTGGATGTTGCGTGCGGTGGTCAAGTCTAGATTCTCTTCTAATCATTTCGCTCCCTGACCTGAGGACTCTGGCTCTTGACTGTGAGGGGTTACGGGGCTTATCTTTAAAGATGTTGTTCATTTTTTCTCCCACATCCATTATTTTTATAAACAGCTTTTATCATACTTCATTAATAATAATCCCCTGTGCGGTCTTTGCAATCGGAGGCGTAGCTGAGAGCTCTTCATCTGTACACATGAAAGAACTTGCATTTTGTATATTTGCATCTTAAGTTTCTCCAATATTGGAATGTGCAATAGGTGACTTTAAATGACTTTCTTCTTGTTTCCATCCCATTTGGGAAAAAATGGTAATCTCACACAAATACTCTCTAAACAATATCATTAAAGGTAAGTAAACTAATAACACATAGATTTTAGTGTTTGCTGGTTTGTGTCAGCGTCTGGTAATACAATGAATAATTCATATCAAACTAGTAGAATGTAACATTTACATAAAATAATACTTTGCAAATTTATGGTAAGTACTAATTACTTGCCTTATTTGCCATGACTATGATATTAAATATTCATAAAAATGTGATTATTTCTTTGATTTGGCAGGCATTTAGATTTCTCTACAGCTTTTCACACTGCTAATTTTAATCCAGTAAATTATCTGGAAGAAAACAGTATGCAGCCTAAAAACTGTTCAAAATTCACTCCAACATTGAGCACATTATGGACGTAATGATCCATTACAACCAAACTTCAAGAAGGTCTTGCAAGAAAACTGAGAATTAAACAAAGAAATATGGAGACTATCATCATTATTTATCAGATATATTTATTAATAATTTACAATTTTATATACATCAAAAAACTTTTAAATAATTAGATCTACTTTTATATCTTTTGTTTTTGTGAAATTAAGTTTTCTTAAATGCTTTCTGTGTTAAATCAGTTGCTCATCTTTATGTCTGATGCATTTATATTTTAACCAGTTAAGGGATCTGAATTCTGTCTTTTGATTACAACAGACTTATTTTTAACTGTCACTTAGAAAATAATCCTTGTGGGCATCACTTGGAGTCATATGATATACAGCATTAGCACCACTTTGCTCTTAAGAATATGTATGAATGAGTGTGTGTGTTTATCTGTATACATTGATTCCAAGGTTTTCAAAACTGCTAAAATAATTAAATCTTTGCATCTACCTGTGAATATTTAGTAGCTGTTCCTGTCTCTCTAGCTCTCTAATATGTATGCATGCAAATCTATGACATTTTAATTAATAAAAGTAGAGTATCTAAGACTATGTACTACATGTATATTGTACATATGCCCCAAAATGGTGAGAAGTAACAAGAGGAATTGGAAATGCTGGTTCTTAGACCCCCATTCTGGATTATTTCCCTGTATTGTTAACATCCTTCTCTGTTGTTTCAAGCAGCAGAATAAGTGGTCATCTGGAATTGGCTGCCCAGGGAGGGGGTGCAGTCATCATCCCTGAATGTGTTTGAGAGTTGCTTAGCTGTGGTATTGAGGGATCTGGTGTAGGGGAGAACTTTGTAGAGTGGGGCTGATGGTTGGACTCGATGATCCCAAGGGTCTCTTCCAACCTAAATGATTCTATGTTTCTATCTCAAATGAGGTAATATAACCAAAACCAATCATCAGAAGGCAGCAATGGCAAAACAAAGAATTGGGAGACTTGTTTGTATAAAAATTTCTGTAACAGAATACAAAAGAATTATGCAATATTAGAGATATGTAGTCTTTATATAATTTGTGTAATATGTAAGTGTAACTGTATCTGTAGAATTATCTTTGCAACCTTTATAATCTGCAAAGCCTGGCCTTGCTTCCCGTTTGTTTTTTTTCTGCTTTACAGATTTTGCATTAAAAACGGTGTCTGTTGTCAGCACACCTACTCTCAGCTACCTGGACTTCTCAGCTGCTCGACACCTTGGGTAACCCCAAGGTGTCTCAGGGAGTTGTGCCTCCACCCTTGGACACCTGTCCAATTAAAACTTTGCCATTCCTCAAGCCTCGGTTAAATACATGTGAAACTTTCAGAGATACATAAACTTTTGAAACCTTTGATTAAAAGTTAAGCTGGGGACTGGTAACTCACAAGCAGCATCACTAACCATATGTAGAAATACAGAGTTCCTGTTATCACTGCTTAAAATAAACATTTGGAAAAGGTTTTGAAATATCAAGCTGCTACTTCACCGTGCAAATAAGGAACAAGAGGTGGAATGTAACTTTGTTGACTCTAAACAAACTTTGCCTTTAGTCTTACGCAGCTCAGCCCTGTGTGGGACTTGCGGGACTTCAGCAAGCTGGGCAGGTCACTGGGGCAAAGCTTGGGTTCCAGAGCTGCATCTCCCACCCTGCCCTGCTCAGTAACACCCTGAGCTGAGGATACATCACTCCAGTACTACAGCTGTGAAACATCTTGGGGGCATTTCCCCCCCATGGCAGAAGGTGGAGCAGAGCTGAGGCATGTAGTCTTTGCCCCAAACCGATGCCAAGTGCCCGCGGGGAGATCTGTCGCTCCCCATTCTGGCTCTACCCCGGGCCACGGCTCGGTAATTCTCCCCAGAACAGCTCTCTGCTATATTCCCATGGTTACATGCTGCCTCTCTCTCTGCAAGAGGATTTTAAAGGGCAGAGGCATCTGATGAAATTTCTGCTTAGCAGACCACTTGGTTTTGAGGCATGTTACATAAAGATGACTTTACTCCCCAGCTAAATCAGTCAAATATCAAATAGATAACATGAATCTAAAATATATATATATATGTCAAAAACCCCAGCACCGTGCTGTCCAGGAAGAGAGAGGGAATGTGCAGCCCAAGGGACACATTCTGCATTTATTCTCCTGCCAGTTCAGTCAATCCAGAGTCCTGCGTGTTCATTTGAGTGGAGTTCTTGGACTTAAATAAATGTGAGACATGGTAGCCCCAATTTCCCTGTGTTGGAGGAAAAATCCTTCTGAAAGCTTTCTGGAGCAGTTCTTGTATATACAAAGACTAGCACCTGTCACCTGTAAATACGCCGTCTCATTAAACTCCTTCTGAAGCTGCACACTTACAGAAATGTCTTTTGTAAGTGAAATGGAATCCTTTGTTTCTACTTGTTTTGACATTGTGAAATGGGGAGAAGTGAAGCAGAGTCTTATAATCCCTAGTGCAGCTCTAATGGAGCCTCTTCTGGTTGCTTTGTACTGGTCCCAGGGGTGAAAAGAGAGTTCGCTTAAAAATAAGCATTTCCCTTACGTCAAGATGAGAATCTATTGATTGTTATTTGTATTCTCCAAGAAAAATCCCTGATCCCTTCAAATGGGAAAAGAGCCTCCGTGTCACAGTCCTGTGAGCTGTGTAAAAGGGGCCGCATGCTCAAAGTCAAAGGGAAGCCAGAGGAAAATGGCACGCAGGAGGTCAAAGCAGTTCACATGGCTCATCGGCAGCTGTTTGCACCATATGACAGATCTGAAGGCAACTTCAGAGCTGTCTGTACAATATGTGGAGCTTACCAGAGATAGAGAAGCTGCTGCTATAATGTCATTTTCCATAAAAAAAAATAAAAGTTGGTAAAGTTGGCACTGTGCTTTGCGGACTGCAGTGCCGCTGATAGCCTTAATTCCTGATCTTAATCCTGACAAAAAGAGACAAGGAAGACGTGGAACTGGATGTTCACTTCGTGAGAAGTTCTCTGAGAACACAGCTCCTGGCCTTGCCTTTTTTTTTTTTCCTTTTGCTGCTCAGCCCATAAGTCTGTATCACAGCCTGCTTTGCTTTATTAATCTTACACCAGAAACGTGAAGATTGAAAAGAAATTGCCCACATTATTGCCTTGACTTTCCCAGACAGGAAACAAGTCTGAGGGTAACCAAAGGTTATCAGGTGTGCATGAGAGAAGTAGGTGGGAAACCAAAACAAAATGATGCCATTAGACAGTAAGTGAGGCTTGTGGACGTCAAAATATAACCAAACCATTCACATCTTCTCATCTGATGTGATTATATAGAATTGCTAGCTAGCTATTTTTCATATCTTTATCACAGCAGGTGGTAAGATTGATAGGGGGAATGAAATGAGATTGGAAAACTTAGAGGACTTTGAAAACTTTTATTTTCTGAATTAACTGTGTGAATGTTGAAATATGTGTTGTTTAACACTGCTGGTTGTTAACAAGCAAAAGCAGAATATTCCAGACTTGCCTAAAGGCCATCCTGCACCCATGTATAAAATTGCATTTCATTGCCTAAATGGAATCATTAATCCCTGGTCCTGAAAACTTATTTGCACAGCGTTTAAGTCACCTAAATAATGTAATTGTTATTAGCAGAACCACCCAAGTTCATTAGGTTTCCTGAACATGGTGTGTTCTCCATACCTACGATCCTGACCTGCATCAAGTCACTTGTCTGACTCTGGGGGCTGATACTTTTATGCATGGTTTGTGAGGTAGGTAGCTCCTATGATTCTGAGATGAAATGCTCTGTATAAATAGTTAATTTATTTCAACGCACATTACCACTACATCTCAAGACGCATACCAGAGCCCATCTTGTGCTGTCCTGCTGGAAAGACAATCTGCCACAAGTCTGGACTTTAAGGGATCATTTTGAGAAGTGTTGGAATTGCTATATGCAGAAATAGATGTGTTGCAAACTTCAATCACTGTAGGAAACCTGCTAGAAAATGTGGCTGCTCAGTTAATGAATCTGGAGAGTCAGATGGGCATATTGAAAGAAGATTGGAATGCGCAGAAGCGTCATCTCCACCTGAGGAGCTCAGCATGACATTTTCCAAGGATTGTGAAACGTTATTTAAATGTATTAATTATAAATTTTGCCCCCATCTCTTCACTTCAGGTATCTCCTTTATCTAGAGAGACAGGGTAAAGTCAAAGGAATAGAGCACTGGTCCTTTCTTGGCAATGCTTTCTTGTAGGAACTTCCATCCCAGAAATAATTCCTTGGAGTCAATATTATTCCTGTTTAGGGAAGAAACAGCTTTCAAAATTGCGGTGGGCTCCTATGTCTAGATTGACCTGGACTGTCCTTACCACGGAGATTCTCTAACTTCACCTGTGTGGATGGGTTCAGGAGAAGATGGAGATGGGACTTGCCAGCTCCAGTAAACAGGTTCAGGTAACACAGGCAATTTTCCACTGCACCCTGAAGGCCTCTGGTGGTGAAAAATCTTCCTTAGCTATTGAAATCTTCTTTAGCTGTTGATCCCCTTGAAATTGGATCTTGAAAGGTTGGGCTTGCAGTCTACAGCTTTATGAGTTGTAAATGGTGCTTCTTCTTGCGCCACTTAATGTGGAGTTCCTCCAAAGAGAAGTACAGATCAGGATTTTCAGAGACAGGAAAATAATGGCTTATTGTTATTTCTGGTGTTTAATAAAAGATGCATAGTTGAGAGAGATTTCTGCTGTATTAAGTACATTTTAAAAGACAATTGGCTGAGACTTTACCTGAGCAGATTTTCAATGCTTAGGAAAAAGTATTTATTCAATATTCTTTATGATGAAAAGCAAGAAACTGGTGCAAATGAGAGTCTGTGTCCATATAGATTGCTATAAGGGTAATGAGTACAAAGAGGATAGATTTTAGCTCAATAAGGTGAACACTCTTCTATGTCTGTGTCTAACAACTAAACACAGTGAAACTGGATTCTGACCATGCCTATTTATAAACTAATACAACTGTAATGCAAATTAATTAAACAACAACCAAATAGATATGAAAAACCTTTATCGTTTGAGAGAAAATAACGCAGAGACATCATGTAACATGTAGGAAAATATAACCTTAAAGCTTGTTTGTGTATTTGTGCTTATATCAGTGGAAAAAAATTGAGCCTGGATCCCTCAAAACACAGATATTAAGGCTATTAGATTAGCTATACTTAGAAAATTAAGTTGTATGAGAGGAGAAAAAACTATTTACTGAAAAATGTAAAAGGAGGTGTGGCTTTCCATGTATGAATAAAGACTTTTTTTCAGTATCTCTGCTAGCATAGGGTTGCATTGGGAAATGCTGCTCAGTAACTGCAATCAATATTCTTTTCCAGCTTCTGCTGGAAGATGCTCTAGTATATCCATTTCTCTCTCTCTCACTTCTTCTTTTTTTTTTTTTTCTGGATTTCCTAAGTTATATGGAAAAGATATTTATAATGTAAGCTGTTAGAGTGACTGGAGGACTCTGCTGATGAAGACATAGAGTGCATATTCTGCTGCAGAGGTCTTTATACTGCGGAATTGATGGCTGATTACAAAGCAGCCTAAAGATCTAATTACAATTGGCAACCAGGAGATGAGGGAAGACTGCAGACAATTTTCCTCTATTTTTATACACAGTCCTTGTGGCATTCACATTGCTTTCAATAAGCCTGCTTCTGGCAAAAACTGTCAATGATGGTAATCGTCTGGATGACTGGCTTTGGAGAGGCTGCGAGCCTGACCTTTGCTATTGTAATCATCACCACCATCAGCGCAGGGATGCGCCACCCCAAAGCTAGAACAAGTGCTTGTAACTAGGCAGTAATTGCAGATTGTTAATGATGATGCTATTGATGATGCATTTTTCTTGGTGTTAATTGGGAAATAACGTTATGCTGGGCTTAACTCTACGTGGTGGTGAATGATTAATGCTAAAAGAGGGAGGAAACGCGTGGCTGAAATAAGAAAGACAAACATTTTGTGTGTGCCATCATGCTACGTCTACCCAGACCGGTACACAATCAAAATACATAACACCCTTCTGTTTGAAAAGGAGGGCATAAAATTCAAAGTTTGATTAAAAATTAGGTTAAAAACCCTGCAGCGTGCTCTTAAGCCTAGTGCACTAGCCAGTGGCTACTATTACAGTTATGCAATAATAGTGGCAGGTCACCAGTGAAAGCAGAGCATGTATGTTGAACAGGGCCAAAATACCAGTTTAGATTCTTGGGGAGGACGTGGAGTGTAACTGGAGAGAGAGCACAGACCGAGGTTATACAGGGTTCTCTAGAAATTCTAGGATCTGTATTTCTCTGCAAAAGTTGTAATCATCTCAGGTTGGACTCTTTATGTTCATACTAAGCATGAAGAATGGTATCCTATATCATGTTTTCAGTTTGTAGGAAAGTTTAAAATTTACTCAATGGCCTCTATCCTCTGGACATGTATGATGAAACACCATCTAAGTTAGTGTAACACTTCTGTAACTGTTAGAATCATAGAATCATTTAGCTTGGAAGAGACCCCTGGGATCATCAAGTCCAACCATCAGCCCTACTCTACAAGTTCATCCCTACACGAGGTCCCTCAACACCACAGNCACCAGACTCAAGATGCGGCCTCACCAGTGCTGAGGACAGGGGGACAATCACCTCCCTACTTCTGCTGGTAAATTTAGTCTCGTTCTTTCTGGAAATTTGAAAATGTAAAGAAAACCTGTTTGCACTGTTTATCTCTTCACTGAAGGAGCCTCATCACCGCTGGAGCTGAATGCTGAGTAAAATGGGTTAGAGAAGCCAGAACTTCCCATGGAAACAAAAGCTTTGAGCCTCGAGTGAAGGCGAATCGTTCTCCACGGTGAGAAGCCCACTTGCTGGAGGACTCACCTGGCACGTGGGAGGATTGTTCCTCCCTGTCACAAGTGCAAAAAATATTTGCCAAACTTCATACTCGAAATGTCAGGCCAGACTTACTGCTTCTAACTTTTGGTTTCTCTGCCTGATCTCGGTTGCATTAGCACTAAGCCAAACACATGCACGTTTCTCTGTTGCCCTATACCATGGGTGTAAACACCAAGCACGCGCAGTGTCAAGCCCATAGACTTGTCCGTGACAAAGTGTGGCAGTTACACTTCTACATTCTCTTAAAGAGATACCACCTAAAAATCATGGATTCTAATTAAATCAGTTTCTACTGAAGACAGGTGGGATGTAATCAGATGTTAAATCCCTGCTATAAATTGGGACCTGTTAAAATTTCATTGTTCATGTTGTTAAAGGACCAGCCAGTAGAGCATCACTGAGGGAGAGACCTGGTTCAAACTGTTAAGTTTCTAGAAGTTTAGGCTTTTCTTCAGAAATTTGCCACTACCTTGTGGCTCTCACTAATGGCAAGATGAAATGGGTAGTGTCATGGATGCAGGTAATGGTGGGAGCCTGTGGAGAAATGTGCCTCCAACATTCTTGAGACTTAGTTTAGCTCTGAGATTTTGCGATCTCTTACAAGTCAAAGCTTTTATCAGCTACCTGTGTTTCGGCAGCCCTTAAGAAGCAGAGGATCTCATTCCATTTCTGTGAGCCTAGGCCCAGTGCAAGAGAAATGCCATTACAAATGATGGTAGCTCTGCAGGTAAGTCCAGGAAGCCCAGAGACACCACTGGATGTGATAAATGGGAAGCAAATGCTTTCCCTAGAGCCTCTCCCCAGAAATAAACTAAATTGTGTTGGTGAGGAACGCCACTGTCATTCACATCATACCCCTTTGGATAAATAAAGGGCTTTCATTAATACACTGTCTTTTAGGAGCAGTAAATTCACATTAAAATAATTGGGCTGAATTAGTTTCTCCTTTAACTCTGCTGCTTTGTTCAGCTGGCGCCAGATTTCAGTTTGCTTCAGTTTCTTTAAAACTTGAACCTATAAGATGAATTTCAATTATATCCAAATCAATCCTGGCAGCACCAGCGTATATTTTGGTCTCAATACAGATGTAGGAGGATGATTGTTCCTCCTCTGATATTTAAGGGTCTTGTGGGCCTATCAGGATAGCTACTAAAAATTGCCTCCTGCATTATGGGATCTTCTGAAGTGAAATTAAAGGTATGCCTCCTGAAAGGAGATTGTAGAGAGGCAGGGGTTTGTCTCTTCTCCCAAGTCACAGGTGATAGGATGAGAGGAAACGGCCTCAAGTTGCTCCAGGGGAGGATCAGATTGGATATCAGGAAAAATTTTTACACCAAAAGGTTTATTAGGCATTGGAATGGGCTGCCCAGGGCAGTGGTTGAGGCACCATCCCTGGAGGTATTGTCAGGTTGACATAGTGCTTAGAGACATGGTTTAGTGCCTTTGTTTTCCATGATTACAGTGCTGGTGTGCAGCTCCAGAGGCGGTGGCAGTCCTTGTTCTTGATAGGTGTTGTCTTTGCATGTAGATGATGTAGATGATCCACAAAGCATCTTGCTGAAATGACCCCTTAAAACTCTCCTGCCTTTCTCATTCAGGAGCTGAACTGCATGTGCTATGGGAAGATGTCTGCTCGTCNGAAATTAAAGGTATGCCTCCTGAAAGGAGATTGTAGAGAGGCAGGGGTTTGTCTCTTCTCCCAAGTCACAGGTGATAGGATGAGAGGAAACGGCCTCAAGTTGCTCCAGGGGAGGATCAGATTGGATATCAGGAAAAATTTTTACACCAAAAGGTTTATTAAGCATTGGAATGGGCTGCCCAGGGCAGTGGTTGAGGCACCATCCCTGGAGGTATTGTCAGGTTGACATAGTGCTTAGAGACATGGTTTAGTGCCTTTGTTTTCCATGATTACAGTGCTGGTGTGCAGCTCCAGAGGCGGTGGCGGTAGGGGTCCTTGTTCTTGATAGGTGTGTCTTTGCATGGAGATGATGTAGATGATCCACAAAGCATCTTGCTGAAATGACCCCTTAAAATTCTCCTGCCTTTCTCATTCAGGAGCTGAACTGCATATGCTATGGGAAGATGTCTGCTCGTCTTCCCCCTGGCTCCTTCGAACCATCCTGGTTGCTTGTACCGGATCAGCCTATTATTTTGCCAGTTGCAGTCCCTACCAGGGCTAATAAGCTATAGTTCAGAAGATGGCAAATACCACCCACAGTGCTGCTAGATGATTATGTACACGGGAAACACTCTTTTCACTATCAGTTTCCAACCTTATACAGAGACACTGACACAGTAATAAGGCTTTGTTTGCTTTTTTTTTTTCTTTTTTTTTAAAAAAAAAAGCATGTATGTATGAGCACAGAGCAGAAGTGTGAAATGTGCAGCCAGGTCCTTTCTTGCAGTGTTGCCCCAAGGGCATTGGAAACAAAAGTGTGTTCCTCACATTTTGTTGGGGTTTTTTGGTTGTGGGGTTTCTTTTTTTTTTTGGTGGCCTTTTCTTTTTGGTGAGGTTTATTCTTCGCAATGTTTTTGAATATTCAGCCAGCACTTCAGCACTCCCTACCTTCCTCTGGGTGTTTGGGAAGGCAGGCTCTTCACAAGCAGCTGTTCGCTGTGGTGCCGCCAAGGTCCTGTGCTGCATTTCCAGCGCTGGAATTCAGCGTTACCGATAATTTATGTATGTATATCTTCACAAACGTCAAAAATAAAACCCTTAAAAACCTGAACCTGCCCTCCAAAGGTTTAAATATTTCAAAATAGCATTTAAACAACATTCTGTTGTCCTAAATTCCGTATTATTTTATAAAAGTACAGGTCTATTCAATAAGCATAAGCATTTCAAAAATAGACTGGCATATGAGTTTTGCTGGGAATAAAGAATGCATTTGTTGGCAACAGAAAAAAAAAAACAAAACATTCCCCACAAAGAATTTAAGCAAAATAGAATGTTTAACCCAAATATCAGCAGAGGATCCCCAGCCAAACAACATTGATCACAATTTTTATAAAAAATGTGCTGAATCGTTTCCCAGCACAGTTTGTGAACAGGTAGGAAGATCTGATCATTCAGATGATTCATCTCCGCCTTTAGATGATATAAATTCTTAGGCTTATCTAATAATTGCTTTTGAATGTGGTTACTTGGTTTTCTCCTGTGGGGTATTTTGTCACAGATGAGAAAATGTGCAAGGGATATAAGAAAGATGATGCAATGCTTTGGTTTCCCAGCTTGGCCAATTTGTGGACTGAAGCTTTTGCATTTTTTCACAAAAAGGCCTTCATCTGGCTTTAAAAATATTTCCTCTACAATGTTTAGCAAATGTAGACTAGCTTTCATATAAAGAGCTGTATTCATATAGAATCATAGAACCATAGAATGGTTAGAGTTGAAAGGGACCTTAAAGACCATAGAATCATGGAATCACAGAATGGTTTGGGTTGGAAGGAACCTTAAAGATCATGGAGTTCCAGCCCCCTGCCCTGGGCAGGGACACCTCCCACTAGACCAGGTTGCTCCAAGCCCCATCCAGCCTGGCCTTGAACCCCTCCAGGGGTGGGGCAGCGACAGCTTCTCTGGGCAACCTGTTCCAGTGTCTCACCACCCTCACAGCAAAGAATTTCTTTCTAGTATCTAATGTAAACCTTCCCTCTTTCAGTTTAAAACCATTACCCCTCATCCTGTGGCTCCACTGCTTGATTAAGTGTCCCTCCCCTTTTCTCCTGTAGCCTCTTTAGGGACTGGAAGGGGCTCTAAGGTCTCCCCAGAGCTGTTTCTTCTCCAGGCTGAACAACCCCAACTCTCTCAGCCTGTCTTTATAGGTGAGATGATCCACCCCTCTGATCATCTTCATGGTCCGCCTCTGGACCCAGACTATGCCCTTTCACGTTAACAGTGCAGCACCCACCGTAGTGCTGGGTGACAGCCAGTTCTGGTGTTACCCGGGCGTTGTGTGGGGATTTGAAGGAGACACAGCATCCTCTCTCACTTTTGCATCCTGGAGAGCAAAAATCCTTTTGAGCCCCATGTGGCCGGGCAGAAAGGGAGAGGGAGTGAAGAGCAGCAGTGACCCAGTGGCAGGCTCGGATGGTGCCCAGCCCTCCAGAGCTGGGGCACAGTGGGAGAGAGGGCTGTCCTTCATCAGTGGGAAGTCCCTGTCCCCCAGTCCCACTGCGCTCTGTGGGATCTTCTGGGATGCCAGGTTCGCCGGCTGCGCAGGACCCATAAAATATCTGCCTGATTTTCTTCAATAAGCACGAGCTAGAGGTTAATAATGTGGGGATGTTTGATTCCCTGCTGTTTTAAATAATTTCATGGGGAACCTAATGTGATAGGACACCAGTTAGAAAGGTTATTACCCTCATCAAACTACAGCACTTTTTTCTTATTATTTCCTACCAATTTCCCAGCCTTACTCCTCCTCTCCCTGCCGGTACTGCAAATGAGTCTTCCAAAGGACATTCTGCTGTGGGGTGGAGGCAGAAAATGTAATGCTCCACCAGCATCCTCTCAGTGCTCCTGGTGGTGTTGGTGTCCCCTCCTTGGCCTGACAGCAGCTGACTGTTCTTCCCGCCAGGGCTGGAGGATGCTCCCAGCCCTGTGCTCTGAGAGGTTCATCCAGCAACCCCTGACTTTGCTTGTGATCAGTGTTTGATCATCTAAACAGGGGAGAGTGGTTCACTACATTCCCTGAACCAACAGCCATTTGCCTTAGATCTTTCCTCCTTTTCTTTTCTTTTAATGCCACCTAGGTGTGGTTTTCTCCAGACAATTTAGGTAATTTAGCACCCTTGTTCCTGTATCTCTTTTCTTTTCTTTCTTTCCTTCCTTCCATCCTTTTCTTTCCTTAAACTAAGTTTCTGCCTAAGGGCATTTCTCTTTGGCACATTATTTTTATTCTTAGCTCCTCTACTTTCCTTCCTTCCCTTCCCTCTCTTTTGTTTGCTCTGGCTCATCTTCTACCCTTTCTTCACTTTCTGTCTATTAAAAAAAAAAAGAAAAAAAAAGTGATATTTTGGTGAGATTTTGTGGTCTGCTTGGCTTTTCAATACAGCTCTTGGGAATGTTTCGTTGTGGTTGACAATGGGAGATGGAGTTTTAAATGGGGCTGCAGTTGACATAGCTGGTTAAGCAGGGAAAAACCATTTTTGTTCAGCAAAACCACAAGCTGCAGTTCACGTGTAATTTGTGAAGAAGTGAATCTACATTTTTTAGGTATGTGTAAAAATATATATGCCACTCTAGATTTTAATAAATTACCTTACATAATTTCTACAAGAAGGAGTATCTCTATTTTTTTTTAACTTTCAAAACATTTTTTGAGGAAAAAAATGTTTTAAGAAACAGAATATGAACTAAAAAAAAAAATCAGTTCTTTTTCTTTTTTTTTTTTTTTTTCAGTTCCAAAGGATTTAAAACATTTGTTCCTTTCTCACACCTCTTCCTCTTTTTAAGTGACAAAAGAGTAGTGGGGAAGAATATTAAAACACAAAAAAGAATTTTAAAATATTTGTAAAATGAAAAGCATTGTTTTTGAAAGCAGTAGAATAAAAAATATTTTGAGGTCTTGAAACGAAAATTGCCCTTTTCACTATAGTAACTGTGTTATAGGTCTAAGTTGCCTATAATGTTCAATAAAATTCTGGGATTAACTGTAAAAGATAATTTTTTGAACTTGAGAAATTTGGTCCAGAGGCTGGCTTTGTATGTTTTGTAGACCGAGTACATTGGGGTAAGCCCTTGAGTACAGTACAAAATTGGTTACACTGACCCAAACAAAAACTGAGATGGAAAACAGTTTCCATTTAGTAGAATTCCACACACTGGATCTGAAGGGTTTTATCCTGGCAATAAAATCGAGTCTCTCCTTGAGAACTGGGTAAACATTGAGTTCTTAAAAACCTGTGGTTTAAATGCATCCTTACATCTTTTTCAAGATTTGCATAGATTTTCTAAAACAAACTCAAAAGTGTTTTAGTTTTCTTTTTACAAACAGCACAAAGGAAAAAAAAAATCTTAAAATACAATGTAAACCCCAAAAAATCAAATACTTTTGGAAGATACTTGGTTTCTGTATTCATTTATCCCTTTCTGTTGTGCGTTTATAAAGACAAATACATTGTGTCCGAAACACACAGGGTGTCTGCAAGCCTGAAATCTGGTTACAATTAAATGGCTTGAAGTTATTACGGGCTTCTAGATGGAGGAGGGGGGGGGGCAGGTAGGAGTGGGGCCAATATAAACAACCACTCCCGAGTGATATTAGTGGTAGGAAAGTGGGTGAAATTCCCCCAGGACGTTCTGCCCAAAGGCACTTATGTGCAGAACATCACATTCCTTAACCAGCAGCTCCCCCAGTAAAGTTTGAGTTCAGGCGTGCGGGGAAAACACTAAAAGACAGAGACTCAAGGTTTCCCTTGTTCTCAGGCACACTGTTACCTATGAACCATATTTTAAAATGCGTTCTGAGATTTGAGCTAATAATGTGAATGACATTCAGTGAGATTGCCAAATGCTGGTAATTTACTTTCATTTTCACATTAATGTGGGCCCACCTGTGATGAATTGGAAACTAAATAAGCACATCAGTTTTAATTAGATATTTCAGCGGCTGGATCTAGTTAAACAGCAGCATTCATTCTTATCTATTAAACAGTCAAAGAGACTTTTGCATTCTTCACAGTAAGTTCTCTCTCCTTCCATCTTACCCTCTTTGCATCGCTTTCCTCCCCGTTCTCACTGGAATTTTTCAGAGGAGGTGATTTAAGGCGGTGGCATCCTACCGAGTTAATAATACAGTTATCAGAGGACTGGCTGATCCAGATGATTTTCCAAATGATACAGAAATTAAGAATGCTCTTGGTATTGTTTCATTCTGCAATGAAAACAAAACAAACCCCACAGCAACTGGAACCAGTCCACAGTTTGGATTTTGCAAAATGGGAATGGCTTTCTATTGACAGCCATGGGCTTGTACCACTGCACCGTTTTGGGATCTGGTTCCAGCTAATGGGTGACAATTTGGGTACCAGCTGGAACAGTTTCTGCTCCTGGAAGGGCAGGGAGCTTGCCAAAGGGATGGAAATATTTGGTGTTGTGTTGGAAGGAGTCAAACCAGCAGCCTAGGAAAGGCTTTTTCTTTCCGGGTGGGTGCTGGCAGCAAAACCTGCCCCAGTTTCCCCCCCACAGTGAGTCACCAGTAAGGCTGAAAGGCAGCTTTACCCTGCTGAATGCTGCTTGCCCTTGAGGCTACCAACAAGGAGTTGTTGGTTTTTCCTGTTCCAGGAGACAGTCATTCACTGGAATAACAACTCTTAATGTTTCAGTCGGAGAAACTGGCACTTGTTTGAGGCTCAAGTGAATGCAGAGAAGACTCTTCTCTGTCATGATTCCACCTTTCCTTCCAGGGTTTTGCAGCCTGACCCTCCTTTCCAAGGCAGGTTTCAACCAAAAAAACCGAGGTCTCAGCTACTGCCGTATTGAACAAGCACATTTCAAGGCAGCCTTGCGAGAGAGAAAGGGTACCAGGTTGAATCTCAATCTATTTTTTATTCTTCTGAAACATCTCGACAGATTGAATGACAACTTTAAGAAAATTCTCTGCAGTTACATTTCTCTCTGCCTATAATATTAATTTAGGTAACTATTTCTAGAGATATCAATTAATGATTAACAGGCGTAGCAGATGTAAGTGTAACCTAGCAGGAGTGAATTTTGAACTAGAGCTTTCATTGTACCTCTAACTTCCTACTCAATTCTCCTCTAAATGGTGAGAAACTTGGAACAGCTGAAATTGGTGAGGCTGATGTTCCGACCTGTAACTAGACTTGTGGCTTTACTACCTCTGACTATTTTTCTGATTGGTATTTCTGAAGAAAAAGCAAACAAGTTCATAAATAGAGAACGTACAGAGGAAAAACAGACTTATTGGGCTCCAGGAAAACATGTGTGAACGCCTTGAAAAATATTTGCCCAAGTCCTGGCTTGTTGCACTGACAGTTCACCAGCTAAGAAATATTATTTTTGGGTGCATTGTATGTGTAACTGAGGTGTTCAGAAGGATAGGAAGTAGCAGGGAGAGCCTGAAGCTAAAAATCACATCTAATTCAGATTCCAGGCAGTTTCGTTTAAAAATATCTATGTTCTTATGCAAAAATATTTAGCAGTAACTCTCAAGACCAATGTTCCAGAGCTCACCCTGCTCTCTGAGCACAACCCATGACATGAACTCAGCACATATCCCTGCTGCGGTGGTCTAGAAGACACTGTGTAAGAGGGATTCCCAGGAGAAGCCCCTCACAGGCTTTCCACCCCCAAAACCCTCTGTGCAAGGCAAAAGCAGTCCTCTGAATAGTCATAACCTACTGAAAATAAAACTGGGCTGACAGCTTCACAAACCCTCTAAGCACATTCCAGAGCATTTAACCAAGCAGGTGTATTTTGATGGAAAAGTTTCATGTAGTAGCTTTAAAGAAAGAGATGAACTAAATGAACATGGAAATACAGGGTGGAAAACATATTTTAGCAAATTTCAGGTCATACCTGGTTTTAGACAGCCTCCCTGCTCCCAGGTCAAGGAGAGGTTTGTAGGAAAAAGCCTGGCTGTGAAGCTGAATTTGGAAGTCTGTGAGGAGCTGAAGAGAACTTAAGTTTCTCTCTCCAGGTGAGGTTGGGTATTGCAGTCAAATGTGGCTGGGAAATTATATTCTGATTTTGGTTTTATGCTGTGCATAGCACAGCAGCAGCTCCTGGTTTCCCTCACATCCATCCATCCATCCATCCATCCATCCATCCATCCATCCATCCATCCATCCATCCATCCATCTTCTCAGTCTTCTACATTTTCCAGGGATGCTGCTGCAGTTCAGAAGCAGATGTTTTGCAACAAGCTTGCTCTCCTCTTCTCAAATGCTGTAAATGTAACTTCCAAATCTTGGCTAAAATTTAGCTATTTTCCCTGCTGAAGGTGATGTCTGACCTGACTCTCTGCTGTTTTAAAGCATGGCAGATTTTGGGAGGTGAGGGAAGTTTCTAATTTGCCTCTTAATTCCACCATGTTTTAGACACCTGTGCAGCCCTGCCCTAGATGCAAAGTTTCAGGAGAATTAATGCTATAGTGATGCATCTCTTTTTTTTTTTTTTTGGCTTGAGTAGTCCTTGGCTTCTAGATGATCCTTTTCATACTTAAAACACCTGAGTTTATAAAAAACAGCCCCCAATTCCTAGTGTTGCACAGCACTGGGCATAGTGATGTGTATACATTTCTGGATTATCTGAATCGTCCTGCAAGTCTGCTGAGAAGTGGCACTTTTTTGTACAACCTCTGACCCTCCTTTAATTTGGGGCAGTGCACAGAAACTGTACAGTGGGAAAGAAAAGCTGGTCCAGGAGCGTCAGGGAGGTCTGAGCTTGCTGGGCATCCCCGTATGTTATTCAGAGGGCCTGACCCCCTGCCCAGCAATCCAGCAGATCACAGTGAGATATCCCAGCTCTCTCCCTCTTTTCTGAAATTGGGGGTGGGTATAATATTTAGCTGCCTAAGAGAGGGAATACAGCTAAAGCTAAATCTAGAAAGCACCTTGGATCTTGCATAGAGCTACTTCATGGAAACGTGGGAGAACAAGGCACTGGCATGTACAAGTGCTGTGTAAATACTAAGGCATCAAAGGATATTTTATAATTCAGATAGAAGGTTGTTCAGAAAGGCAGTCATTTCCAGAATAATGCTCCTTCAAAACGTGTGTGAGAAAAAAATGGGTTAAATTTTCTAGGCAGATATTGACTCATCATATCATAACAAAACCTGCTAGAGCTGGTTAATGATGTGTCTGATACTTCAGCAAGTGACATAATGTTGAAATTTGGAATCAAAGCTGTCAGGAAATTGCTCCTTGCTCAAACACAAGATATTCATGATGAAAACCTGTTGTAATCTCCCTCTCCTGAGCCATTATGCTGAAGGGGCAAGAGGGAGTATTGCCTGGTGACATTTCTCTCTGATCCTTCTTGAAATGCTGCAGCTTTTCAGAGAAGTTTCTAGGCATGGTTTCCTCTCGTGACTGCTAATATGATACGGCAGTCCTTCAAAGGAGCAGAACGCACAGGGCTGCAGCTTTGGGGCTTATTTATGCAATCAGCAAATAGGAATTTTATCATTTATTTTTTTTCTCCAGCTAAATAGCTCAACATATGAATAGTAAACTTAAGGGCACAGTCCTTTCCTCAGTTTGTCCCTCCGTGTAGGCTGTCATCAGCCACGGTCTCTGAAGCTGTCGTCCCCCCCAGCTTACTGCTTGGAGGTAGAGTGGGAGAATGCCTGGAAAGAATCTGTTCTGGGTTTTCTCTTCCAGGAGGTAAAATTGCAAGTGGTCTGTCATGTGTCAGGGTTTGCTGGTCAGCTGGTCACCAATGAACTGATGGAATTGGAACCCTATGGAAGTGGATCCATACCTGTAACACGGTGCAAATAATTAAAGGAAGAAAGGTGCTAAAATCTTTGAAGCTATTTGCATGGTTGAGTTGCTAACTTCTCCACCTGTGATGTGAAGAGAGGTAGGTGGAAGTTTTAGCTTTGAGACTGACTCCTTTCTAACCTTCTTCAGATCAGCAAAGCTGTTTACCTTTTCATTTTTCTTCTTCTCTTGTTTCAGGTTCAGTTTAATGGCTTAATAGTGGGTCAGTGCCCAGGGATGGAATCCACTCGCTATACTTAAGGGCTGAATTAGGGGCACTGAGACATGTAGGATGGGTAATAAGGGTGAATCAGTTTGTTCCTGCCTCTATTCCTTCAATGGGCATTGACATGGCTAAACTGGGGATGTCTGATCCACTGATGACTCAGTTCCTGGCTGGTTCAGGGGTGGGAGTGCAGTGTCCTGTGAGCAGCACAGCCTGATGGGCATGGGTTTCCTGCTGCAGGTGGAAGCATAAGTCTTACTGCATTTGGGCTTTGGAAGATTTAGATAGACCTTTGGTAGGATGACACCTTAAGCCTGAATCACTTCATAGAATCATAGAATCATTCAGGTTGGAAAGAGACCCTTGGGATCATAGAGTCCAACCATCAGCCCTACTCTACAAAGTTCTCCCCTACACCATATTCCTCAACACCACATCTAATCTACTCCTAAACACAGTCAGGGACGGTGACTCTACCACCTCCCTGGGCAGCCCATTCCAGTGTCTGACCACTCTTTCTGGGAAGATTTTTTATGCTGTGTATATGGGGTTAGATTTAAGTGCTGATGGATTCTTAGGCTCTGGATGGAGGTGCCTAATGAATTTAATCACCTAGAAATCTCGGCAAATTGCTCCACCTTGATCCAGCCAACACATATTGAAGGTCTATCATGAGAATATCAATTTAGATTAAAGCAACATTCAGGTTTACAAAATAATCTTAAAATCAATCAGGGTACTGCTACACAGGCCAGAGGTGTTCAAGGCCAGGCTGGATGGGGCTTTGAGCAACCTGGTCTGGTGGGAGGTATCCTTGCCAATGGCAGGGGACTGGAACTGAATGATCTTGAAGGTCCCTTCCAACCCAAACCATTCTATGATTCTAAATCACTGCAGTGGTTTGTTTGAACTGGGAGGTAGGCACCCACAGTCTCCTAAGCCAGAAAAAAAGGCAGCTGAGCCCCAAAACTGGGGTCTGAGCAACATGATAAAGATGGCCAAAGTGTTTGTGTTTCCGTTCTCTGCATGGTGCTTACTCCATTCATTTTCACACTCCTAAGTAGTCACCATGCAGTCCCACAACCTTGCAAGCTCAGTGCAGTGCTGGATCTCACCTCGCTCCAACCACCACCAGTTCAGACCAAGCACCGCCTGCCACCGAGACCACCGGGGTGGTCTCACTGGTACCAGCAGTATCAGGCTGTGTTTAAAATGTCACATTCTCTTAATCCAGCTCTCCTTGTCTCTAACACATCCATTTATTTTGAAAATTAATACTTTTTTGGAAGAAGAAAGTAATATTATGCCTGCAACATTTATTTATAGTAGTTGCCAAATGGTACTTTGGGGATTCTTCTTTTTTTAAATCAGCTAACGAGGGAGCAAATCCTCTAGCAAAACTGTGAAACAGCTTCATGGTTCTTCTATAAACATTTTGGTGGCACTACAACTCTTGCTTTGCCTCCTTCTTCCTAAGCCAGCCCCATTAATGTTCTTTTCTTCTTTTTTTTTTAATTAAATTTTGTATTACAAGGAAGCACCAGTAATGGGGGAAGAGTTGTGTCTGCATTTTTGAGAGAGGATCTGCTTTCACTTAGACATTTGATACTCACCTCCTGGACAGTGGGCTGCTTCAGACCTTCTCATTCTGCAGTGCTTCCTGCTCATGGCCCAAGGTGGCTCATTCTGGGGCTGCTGCCTTTTGAGAATTGCTCTCTCTTTTGGCCCTAAGGCATTGAATATGAGATGTTGCTGACGGGGACTTTCATCTCCCTTTTCTCCATAAGAGAAGTCATCTGCCAGATCAGTTTGTTGAACTGACTTTCCATGCAGCCCTGGCGTGTCTGGGTCTGATGGAAGGTTGCGAGAAGTGAAAAGAAAATGGGGGCAGGAGAAGTGAATAAGCAGGGCTGCCCCTTTCAGAGGGGGGCAACCTTTCAGAGGACAGCTTGTTATTGTCTTTATTGAAAAGACAATATCACAATATCAAGCTGTCCCCTGTGGGACCTGCTTTCCTCTTCTTACATATAGAGATTTAGATGGAGAGTTCTTGGTTCTCCTGCAGCCATCCTCACAGTGATGCCCATCAGCCTGCAGGGCAGACGGCTTGGCTGTGCTGCAGCTACTGAGCCACTCCAGCGTAGAATCATAGAATGGTTTGGGTTGGAAGGGACCTTAAAGATCTTCTAAGACCCCTGCCCTGGGCAGGTACACCTCCCACCAGACCAGGTTGCTCAAAGCTCCATCCAGCCTGGTCTTGACACTTCCAGGGATGGTGCAGTCACAGTTTCTCCGGGAAACCCATTCCAGTGCCTCACCACCCTCACAGCAAAGAATTTCTTCCTGATATCTAACCTAAATCTCCTCTCTTTCGGTTTAAAACCATTACCCCTCATCCTGTGGCTCCACTCCCTGATTAAGAGTCCCTCCCCATCTCCCCTGTAGCCCCTTTAGGTACTGGAAAGCTGTTATGAGGGTGTCCCCAGAGCCTTCTCTTCTCCAGGCTGGACAACCCCAACTCTCTCAGGGAAGCAGCCCAGCCTTCTGGTTAGCATGGGGTAGAAATCTGTGGCTGTTAAACCCCACATCTGACCAGGGTCCCATCTGCTGGTGGGTGGGTGGACCATGTCCCCCAGTCCCCAGGATGCATCCTAATGCTCCGGGGAATGTATAGCTCCCTCTTAGTGTTGCTGGCAGCTCCAGGGCTGCTGCTGGTGTACAGTACAGATGCAATGGGAGATTTTTCTGGCAGGAAAGATATTGGTCTACCAGTGTTCTCCTCAACCCAGGCTTGTGGATGCCAGGAGTAGCGTGTTGGTGAGAGATTGACTCTATGGGAAAAGATCACGGGGCTATTTAATTCAATAAATGCCTCGCTGAGATCCTTAGAGCAGCTTCAGATCTATAAAGCTACTTCAGCGAGTTCATATCCTGAATAAATATTGTGCAGTTAGCTTCTCCCTCGTGTACTAAAGTATGACAGCATGATGCCGTGTTGACAGGGAATGCAGCACAGGAGGGCTAAGCAGATTTTAAACAAGACCAGAAAGAGCACCCCGTTTTCATTCAATTTGGTTATCTGGGTATTTTCAGATATCTGTGGGTGAAAAGCCTCCTGTGAAAGAGATGTATGTTATTTTCTGGCCATCTTAAATGTCAAAATGAATTTAGGTTTGAAGTGTTTAATATCAAAAATAAATGCCTGTTCTCTCAGCAGAAGTATATCATATTTTAGTGCCCGTTGCTCTCAGGTTTTCAATTAGAACTTTGAATCACATTCCTGATTAGTAACAAGCAATCAATCATAATTAATTAGTTAAAATGTTCAACCGTTAAAATCATTACCATTAATTAAAATAATTATCTCTATTTTGGCTGCACTTCATTGCCATTTCAGGGAAATGTGTTGCTTAACTCTACCTTTTGCACTCAGTATGGGATTGTGGTGAATAAAACGCATGTGAAGGGTGAGGGCAAGGCTTTCAAAAAGCTGGCTTTTGTAGTACGGTTTTAGTCGGGTTTAAATAGACCTAAGTATATCAATTACTTATATTATTAGTGAAGTTATTTCTCCTTGGCTTGAAAATATATCTAATAGCTGATGAGATATGGTGTCCCGAGAGTCAGTTCTTTTCTGGGGAGTTTTTCCTTTACATATATATGCTTCATACATCTCTCCATAAATAAAATACAACGCTGATATTTTTGTGGCATTATGCTGGATGTCCTCATTCACAGCGAGACCACTTTTGCCAAATGATATGTTGATGAAAGTAAACTTTGATCAAACACTGTGGAAAAGGAAAGATTCTGCTTCTAGTGAACAAATACTTCTGATTCGGGAAGGAAAGTACGAGAAAAGGAATTAACCTTCACAAGAGAGGCAGAGACCCACGGAAAATCCTAAATTGTTGTTATTGCAGCTGTCCCTTGATGGAGTCAAATCTCTCAGGCCCTGTCATGTTTCCCAGAGAGGCAGTAGCTCTTGTGTTTGGTACCAGACAAGAGATATTATCTTGGGATAATAAGGAGGGGGTAGGAATTTAATTCATGTGTGTGCTTGTGTCAGATATGCATCTTAATGTGCAGATTGATATAAAATTCAAGGATAATCAGAGTGACCACGAATTGCTTTGTCATTACAGAAGTCCCCCAGTTTCATACAAGATTTCTCCCTTTGTATCCCCAAAGGAATGAGCTGGTGCTGCCCCCCAAACAGAAGGAGCCAGAGAAAATTTGAATAGAAAATCTGGATCTGCCTGTGTCCCCGAGAGGAATTAAAAAGGACTTAAAAAGTTAACAGTAAGAGGAATACATACTAGTAAAAAAGTTTTTTTTTCTGAAATATGTGACCCAAGAAGATATGCTGGAAGATACAAATCCATCAAAAGTAGGTCTTTCAGTGTTTGTAAAAGAAAAGAAAAAACTTTTCCAGTCAAACCTTAGGCAGATTAGACACAAAGCATTTCACCCCCCACCTCCACTTCTTTACCTGTTTCTTAAATGATTATTTGAAAAAGAGCCGTCCATTTTGAATTTTATAAAAAATGATTGAGTAAATTCACTGTAGTTGGGTACGAGCAATACATTAATCTCTTGGAGTATGGTGGATCTTTAAACTACAGCATCTCTACGCTACAGCATTCGGGTAACTCCACACACCTCCCCAGCAGTCACTGCCGTGTCAAGGGTGATGGTGTAAGACCTGGAGGAGCAGCACAGGGTGGGTGGGGAGCTTAGAGGTCAGCAGAGGAGGAAGCATCTCCTTTACAACTGCTTTTTGTGGTTGTAAATGGGTTGCAAGGCTTTCTGCTATTGCGCAACGTGCTTAAATTTGGAACAGCCCAGGAAAGTTTCTTCTGTCAGAGAATTCTTTGAGCATAAAGTTAGTTCTGGAGATGAACCAGACTGCCAACCACCCTGCACAAACATGGTCAGCCAGAGCAGGTTGTCCAGGACTGTTTAGTTGAGAGAAGAGGAGGCTGACGGGAGACTTACAACTTTGTTCTCCACAGCTACCTGAAAGGGTATTGATCTCTTCTCCCAAGTGAATAATGACAGGACCAGAGGAAATGGTCTGAAGTTGCAGCGGGAGAGGTTTAGGTTAGATATTAGGAAGAATGGGGGGGGTTAGGCACTGGAACAGCCTGCTGAGGGAGGTGGTGGAGTCACCATCCCCGGAGGTATTTAATATGGAGATGTGGCACTTCAGGGCATGCTCTAATGCCCAAGATTGTTGGTTGTGGTGGTTGTTGTTGAGGTGGGGTTTTTTGGGGTGTGGGTGTTTTGGGGTTTCTTTGTTTTGTTTATGGTTGGAGTCGATGATCTCAAAGGTCCCTTCAAGCCATGAAGATTCTGTGATTCTGTGACTGTGTCTAGTTGGGTTCTGAATACCTCCAAGGATGGAGACTCCAGGGCCTCTCTGGGCAACTTGTGCCAGCGTTTGACCACTCTTACAGTAAAAAAGTTTTTTCCTGTGTTTAAACAGATTTTTTTTGCATTTCAGTGTGTGTTCTTTGCCTCTTGCCCTGTCACTGCAAATTTCTGAGAAGTGTCTGGCTATGTCTTCTTTACCCCCTCCCATCAGGTTATTATTCCTCCTCTTATTTCTCCATGCTTCAGCTGGCGAAGATTTCCTGTGCTTATAAAAATGGTCAGCACACACTTGGGTCACTTTGGTCTGAAATATGGCCTTAATTTCCTGGAACCACGATTTGGATAGCTGTTCATTGCGAGACTTCTCTGCACCCACCTGGGACCTTCCGCCGTGTAGCTATTTCTCTAATTTGTGTAATATCACCTTACAGGTTTGACACTCTGCTGTGAAGATGACAGGCACAAATGTGCCCTTTGAAAAATCATTTTTATATGGAAGGTGGACGATGTCTACCTAAGACACATGAATTGGAATAAGGACACTTGAGTTCTGCTCTCTGTCACCGATTTTTTTGTATGACCTGAGACGTCTCATTAGCAACTGACCAAAAGCCTGCTGGGAGTCTTTTCATTTGCCTTAATGGGCTTTGAATTAGGTGCTTAACTTTCTCAGACTCACTGACCAATTTATATAAAGGAGATGGTGTTATTTGCCTATCTCGTTGGGCTGTCACAGAGTGAAATACACTGCTACAAAGGATTTTGAGCTCACTGAGTAGAGAGTGCTATTCAAGTGCAAAGCATTATATAAACCTTTAGAAGCAGTAATAAAAGTGCTAGCGTTTCCTTGAAAAATTGTGATTTCTTTTCACCTTTATGTTTCTAGAAAGGCTTGTCATTTCATGTTTCTCCCAGGAATACAGCATCCTCCGAAGCGTGCAGGGTCCAGTCTAGCATCATATCTCAGTGGAAGTGTGAAGGGAGAGGCTGCCTTCATTCTGCTGAATTTAAAATTTTGTGAAATTAAGCTTTTAGACACCAGGGTGTCTGGGGTCTCTCATAATGTGTTATGAGAACGTGACGTGATGTTACAAAGGGAATAGTGAGAAGTTTCTTCTGTCTTATTTTATAGAAGTGATCTAATAAAGAGAAAATTCTGAATATTTGTACAGTTAAGTGGGTATGTACCTTTCAGATAATCTGGGGGAAAAAAAATTGAATGGTTCAGTTTGTAACTGCTAGGTGTGATATGGAAAAAATAAACATTCATTAACACATCATTGTAAATAAAATTGCAAAAACATTTTTGTATTTCACCCTCAGTTTATTTTCCTTCTTTTTTTTCCTTTTTTTTTGTTTGTAATAGATAACTTGGTTTAAAAAGACATAGTCATCTTTTGCATTCTGCTTTTTTCTGGGGCTAGAGGCAGTTATAAAACAAAATAGGGAATTTTCATGCATATCCAATCTGACTAAAGCAAAGTGTACCTCCTTCAGGCACAAGTCTGACATCGTTTCTAGTCACCGACCAAATGCCATTCAATATTCTGGTATTTACTCTTACTTTAAAAATCCTAGTAAATCTGAAGCAAAGCTCTAAACCTTGTCAAGTTCAGCCATTGCCCTGTGGTTTCCATTTAGTCCGATTTCTTGGAACAGTGATTCCAGGCTTCAGACTGGAGAAGAGGGGCCAAGAAGACTGAGACATATATTTGCTGTGAAGCAGCCATCAGCTTCATTTCCCAGCCCAAAGCAGGAGTTAAACTTGTACCAGAGTCCTCAACACCCGGGCCTTTGGCTAAACAAGATCTTTCTTGTTATGGTTTAATTCCGTAATGATCTGACAATTTGAACAAAAGTGGCAAAACTAAAAAACTTCCTCATTACGCACATCTTTGGTACAAAGGATGTAAAAAAGATTAATTCTGCCTTAACTGTTAATGAAATAACTCTCCCAATATCTTTGTCGTTCTTAATATCTTTCTGAAGTTCATTGCTGACTTCCCCTGCTGGCCTGTGTGCTGCAGCATTTTAAATACGAGCGTTAAAAATGATGCCATTGCCAAAAAAGCGTTGTGGGTTTATAATCCTGCTTGAAGGACCTGATATGTTGGCAGTAATGAAGAAAGCCACTTGAAGAATGCAAGAACTTGCTAATCAGATTGTTAATTGAGTACACAAGCTTCACATAATACAAAGGCAAACTGTGAAGGTGACAATGATAGCCAGACTTCATCTGTTGAGTTGGAATTAACGATGAACAAAATCAAGATCCCTTTGTGGTTGATTCTTGTCCAGCTGCAGCCAACTATAAAAGACCCATCAAAGAAATAAACTCATTAGTTGGTAATTCTGTACAACTTCAAAAAGAAATTCTTAACCCCTCATCACTCTTTCTCTGACAATCCCTTAAAAGCTGTGTTAAAATGAAACCAAAAACATTATTTGCTTCATCAACTCAAAGAAACGGCCTGCAGGAGCATAGTATAAACTGAATTTTAAAAACAGATTTATCCATAGGTAGAACAGTCAAAGTGCAAATACGTTGTGACATGCAAAATCTCCCCCAGTCACCCATGTCACACAGTGTCAATAGCCTGTCTGCTTCACAGAAAAACTATCCCCAGATTTAAATAATTTTACTATTGTAACAAAAACTGACAAAAACCAGTGAATTCAGAAATGAGGCTGCCACTGTGTCCTTATTGCCCTGTCATTTCATTGGTAACTCTTCCCACTGGGGGAAGTTGCCAAACCAAGGGTGAATTAAGGATTACATCTGTATAAAGTTGGAAAAGGATGTGTTTTCAGGGCAAGACTTCATAGGGTATGAACTGTTCCTTCTTGTCATCTCATTGCGGCTTTAACATTTCATTTGGCTTAGTGGGGCAGCTGTGATAAAGGATTGCAAGCCTGGACATTTAGTTTATATATTTAAGGTCTGATTTTATAAGATGGTATGCAGCCCTCCGAAGGTATTTTATTAACTTGGCAAAAATGCTTATTAAAGCTCTTACAACTTCTATCTTGCAGGCTTTTAAACAGTCAAAGAAAATGATTAGGTGTGTGAGTGAAAGATTAGCTTCCTAGGAAGCCTTATTTTAGATAGTCTCATATGAATGATGTGTGATTATACAGATATATTAACTGAGGTTTGTTAAAGGAATGGCTAATATTTCCATTATAAGACTCTGTATGTTAAGTGTTATGTAGTGCATCAGGGCACATAACATCCTAGGAGAAAGCAGAAGTTGCAGAAAATTAAATAACGAATGGGAGAATATCCCAAAGAGGTTATTTTGATCAGCAGTTACCTATGTATTGAACAGTAAACAGCAATTCTAAAATACTTTTTTCACTTTCTTTATATCCTTTTCCACTGTTATAATTTGTCTTTTTTTTTTTTGCAATAGGGGCTACACGCTTTTTTAAAAATAAAAAAAATTCCAATAAGAGGTTGACTGTGTAGAGGTTTGGTTTGTTGGTTTATGAGACTGATGTATCTGAACACGAGGACTCCTGTGAAGTGTCTCACCTGTATTGTTCTGGGGTGACTCCAACACTGTTTAGAAGAGATCTGACAAAAGATGAAAGTAAGAAATTCAGTATACAGCTTCAGATCAGCCTTCAGAGGCCAACTTCTAATATTGTTCTCCATGGCGAGTGGATTTTCTTGCTTCAGTAAGTTCGCAGATGACGCCAAGTTAACTGTGTTGATCTGCATGAGGATAAGGAAGTTCTACACAGAGACTTGGATAGATTGGATTGATGGGGCAGGTTAATGGTATAAGCTTCAACAAGGCCAAGTGCAGGTCACACCAACCCCATGGATGGCTACAGGCTTGGGGCAGTGTGGCTGGAGCTGCCTGGCAGAAAAGGACCTGGTGGAGCTGTTCGACAAGCGGCTGAATATGAGCCAGCAGTGTGCCCAGGTGGCCAAGAAGGCCAAGGGCATCCTGGCTTGTATTAAAACTAGTGTGACCAGCAGAAGTAGGGAGGTGGTTGTCCCCTTGTCCTCAGCACTGGGGAGACCACACCTTGAGTCTTGTGTCCAGTTCTTGGCACCTCAGCACAAGAGAGATCTGGAGGGGCTGGAGCGAGTGCAGAGGAGGGACACAGAACTGGGGAAGGGCCTGGAGAATAAATCTGAAGAACAATTGAGGGAGCTGGGACTGTTTAGTTTGAGGAAGAGGGGGCTGAGGGGAGACCTCATCACTCTCTACAACTGCTTGAAAGGACATTGTAGAAAAGTTGGTGCTGGTCTCTTCTCACAGTTAATTAGCGATAGAATGAAAGGGAATGGCTTCAAGTTGTAGCAGGTTAGGTTTAGGCTGAATATTAGGAAAGAATTTTTCACAAAGAATGGTAAGTAACTAGAATGGGCTGCCCAGGGAGGTGGTAGAGTCACCATCCCTGAATGTGTTTAAAAGTTCTTTAGATATAGTGTTGGAGGACATGGTGTAGGGGACAACTTTGTAGAGTGGGCTGATGGTTGGACTTGATGATCCCAAGGGTCTCTTCCAACCTGAATGATTCTATGATTCTAAGCAGGCAGATGTGAAAGTTTGCTGTTCTTTTGTTGAATCCAAGATAGGAAGCGACCTTTTCTCGCTCCCTCCTCGCTAGCTGCTGAGACATGACTGGAGCATGCGTGACTCCTGTTGCAAAGCCAGCACTGCTGGTCACCTTTGTGGAGAATAAGGGTTCTCAGGAAACAGAGCAATTGCTTGAAATAAATCAGGTTTGTGGGGCAGTTTCAATCCTGCCTTTATCCTGCTTTTTAATCTTGCTTTTCATGAAATTTGATTCTATGATTTCTAAAGTGTAGCTTCATTTCTCCTGGCTTTGTATTTGCTGAAAGTAGACTCTTCAATCTTCTAGTCCAGAGTGGAAAACTGGCTTTGAGTTTTAAAATTCAGAAACCTCCTTGGGTAACATATCTGACTGGAGCAGTTGAAAAGGTCTTTGTAAGGGAATGATGTTAATGTTTATTCTGTGACTAATTATGGCTTATGTGAAAGTGTCTGCTGAATAGAGCAGACAAGTGGACTTGTTGGCATGCCTGAAACTTTTGAAATAAAATGTTCCTGATTCATATTTGGGGACCAGCCTTGAGACCAAATGCCAAGGGGGTCTTGAGCTCCCCCAAGATTTTCAGACCTGCTCAACCATTTCCCAGTGGGGAACTAAACATGAGGGAGTGTAGCGATAGGATGAGGGGTAACTGAAAGAGGGGAGATTTACATTAGCTATTAGGAAGAAATCCTTTCCTGGAGGGTGGTGAGACACTGGGACAGGTTGCCCAGAGAACTTGTGAGACACTGGTACAGGCTGCCCAATCCCTGGAGGGGTTCAAGGCCAGGCTGGATGGGGCTTGGAGCAACCTGCTCTGGTGGGAGGTGTCCCTGCCCATGGCAGGGGGGTTGGAACTCAATGGTCTTTAAGGTCTCTTCCAACCCAAACCATTCTATGATTCTGTGATTCTATGATGCTTTCATCTGGAGAACCCATTCTGCCATCTGAGCAGCTCTGGTTCCTCGGCAAATGCAAAGGATACAGCAATATTGAGAGACAAATGGAAAGTAACGCAAACGGGAGGAAAATAGGTGGGTGGCCACATGCTGGTGCTCGGGGAACATTTTGTACCGCAATGTGTTCCTTCCTGCTGGATTCACAATCCGCGAGCAGGTCTCCGATAATTAACACATTGCCATTATCAATAAATGCTATGAAGTAGGACTGGGGAGAATTGGCTAAGCCCCCGCTGCTTGCGCAAAGGCCACCCCAATGAGAGCTGACTCCCACCACCCTCAGGAGCTGTCGGGAGCTGAGGGAGAAGATGCCAGGAGTTGGTCTGCTGGGTGTGAGCCGTCCTCTCCCGCAGCCCCGCCGTTTTGGCTGGCTCCTGTTCAAGCCACGTTGGCATGTGCTGTCTCTTAGCAACTGCCAGCCTGATGCTCCCAGCCGGCCGCCGGCGACTTGCCTATCAGCCACCCGGCTTCGGTGATGGTGGCGGTGGTGGTGGAGCCCTGCCTGGACTCCCCAGTCCTTGGAAACAACTTCTGTTTTCCAAGGAAATAAGTTTTGTAAGGTAAGACTAGTGAGTTTCAGCTGTTCATGGAAGCAGACAAGCCGTGGCCGTGGCCAGATAGGTAGAGCTCTGAGGATGACACGAGATCTTTCATCACTCAACTGGGAGGCTCCCACCCAATGAAGAGTCTCACCAGAGTTTTACAGCAGCTTGGTATGTGAGCTGATGCACTGTAGGACATTGTTTGCCCATGTTGAACAGAAGCACTTATAAATGTTATAAAAAATAATTTACAAAAGCATTTTGCTTTTAATTTTGAGTAATTGTTTGATCTCTTTTGTCTTGGTTTGCTTTTTAGGATTTTTCTGGTCCTTCCTATACTGCAGAATTTTTTCCCTCTGCAGTTACTAGTGCGTTATGGGTTTTATTCTTTTTTTTTTTTTTGGTGGTGTCTCTTACCTTCTCCCAAAACCCTTGATTTTTAAAATGTTAGGTTCAGCTTCACAGCTCTCCATGAGAGTTACTGGGCTGTGTTGCAGAGCAGTGGTATCCAAAGGTAGGGCTAGGTCCTGTCCTTTCTCTGTGCTTCATCTTCAACGTGCTACTCAGTGTCAGCCATCAAAAATGAATACAGTCATGCTTATGTAAATGTATTCCTCTGGTTTAACTTTCCAACCTTGAGTAGTTTTTTATAATTGCAATGATGGAGCAATTTAGATATATTCTATTTTGCTATGCAATGTCTTAGAGATTATTTGAGTGCCTTCGCACACAGCATACTAAATGCCATTTCAGTAATGAAACCAATGATAAAAACAACATTTTTTTTTTCTAGAAAGTACAGGTCCTTGGGGAAATAAATATCTGTACACCATGCTTTATATTCTATGTTAAAAAAACCTAAAAAATATCTAGAAAGTCTATAGTTCCTAGGGAGTGCCCCTAAGCATCTGTTTTGCTCTATAATGTCTCTATTATTTCAAGTTCCTGAACAGGGAAAAATTATGACTGGGATCATTGCAATGAGCTAGGATCGGCTCTTTGGGCTGTAGTTTCCCCTAAGTCACACTTATTGCCATACCTTCTTCCTGAAAGCTTGAAAGGATATTTTCTGGCATCAGTCAATGAAATTGCATTTCTGCTCCCGCTGGGCCTCTTTACATTTTGATGTGGGAACTGAAAAGGCTCCCAAAAGCTCTTAGGCTCTTTTCTGCCCATTGGTGGAAGCTAAATCACTTAACTCACTGTTAACAATTTTGAAAATAGATTAGAGATTTTCTTATCTCATTTCCTAGTCAAAAGTGGCAAGTCTTTAGTATCACTTGCTACGGCAAGCAGAGTCAAGATAGGTGCAAGCTGCACACACGAGACAGGGCTGAAAAATTCTATTTATACTGAAGAGGGGGAAAAAAAAATAAAGCCAGTAATTTGTAAAGCCCTCTGTGAGTCACCAAGGTTTTCCTTTATGGGCAGGATAAAGCGAACAGCTGTTCTACTACATTCCATTTGCTTGAGTCAACAGGCCCATTCTAATAGTTTGTTGATTATCTTACATTTTGTCAATATTGTGGTATGATTTCAGTGTTTGTTTTATTATTACTCAGATTGACAATGTTTTATTTTGCGAGCTATGATGAGATAGCATTTAGGGTACAATGATAAGAATGATTTATCGTGAATTGCCATTTTTAGCAGATTGTTTTGTAGCAGCTACCGCCCTGCTCTGGCTATTTAATGATTTTTCCTTTATGCTTCTCTCTGGTGGCCCCAAATCAAAACAATGTTTTTCTTGGCAGTCAGTGATTTAAGCCATTGTCCATATAACACATAGTTGGCTCTTCCTCTTAAGGGGCAAACCATATTATCTCTCTCTTCCTGAGGGAGCTCCTTCACGTGCTCTAGGCACTATACTAGAAGTATCCTAATACAGAAGCTCTCTGGGCTGCCACTGCTGCTTTCCTCATGCCCTGGTCTGGAAGATGGTGGAGAAGAACTGAGTGGTGACATCCAAGCATGGGAGATCACCATCACACCCCAGGCCTGTGCTGGAGGCTCAGGGGAAAGTGGTGGCCATCCTTGCTATCTCTATTTGGTACAGTGTAGTAATAATTTAGTAATTCTTGGCCAGATAGGACATCTTCTGTGATGTATATCAGTAACCATTACATTTACCTGCCATGGGGATATGAAGTGCTTAATGAGTTCTAGAAAAGCAGGTAATAGCTGGTGGAAGAGCTAAGAGCAGCTAAGTACCTGGTGGAAATGCAGCAGGTTGCATTGTACGAACATGCAAGGAAGCCTGTGATGCTGAAATAACCTCCTAATTACTGAATTTTAGGTTTTGTTGCTGCGGATGGATATCCAAACCATGGTATGGAGTTCAGATTTAGAGGGCCCCCTAACAAGCAACAAAAGTCTGGATCTGAACCTAACTACACCATATATTCAGCCCTAACTTGCTTCATTCTAACTTCTCCCTGCAGACATACTCTATTGGAAACATATGAAAAAGTTCCAAACATAAATGGCACGTCCCTAATAAATAAATGATTATGCTGGGAGCAGCAGGAATATTTTTCTGTTTTCTTTCAGCTAGTGTTTTGCAAGTGTTAGCAATTTTTGCAACAGTTCAGAATTCCCATACCCATCTGTGGTGATTTCCCTCAGACACCCATAAACCCACTTTCTGAAATTTCTTATGTATTTTTAACCGCGCTGGTAGAAATACCCAATTCATTTGGTGTGCATAAAGCATACTACATTGTCAAACCATTTTTAAACTTCAGCAGCGAGTGCAGTTCTATTAATAATAATCATGTACTTGATGTACTTGGCTCTGCCATTTCAAACTGCCCACTTTATTTATCTAAGATGGTCCAGTATCTTCCACCACTCTAATCGCCAGCAAATTTATGTTACTCTTTTACCTTTCCATGCTTGCCAGAGCAAAATATGTAATAATAAACTGTAATTAAATCTTCTGCAACTTACTTTATCACTGTACATCTTCTCTATATGTACTCTTCTCTCCACCGTCCATCAGATGATGGAACTGACAGAAAGGAAAGATACTGCTTGAGCTGCACAAATGCCTATATGCAAATTAATCTGAAATTAATCTGGAAAAAAAAACAACCCTACACATTAAATTAACATTTAATGAAGCTCTCAAGTTTTAGGATGTTAAATCTAGTTCAGCTGAGTTTTGAATAGAGCTATTGATGTTCAGGTTCTTCAGCGATAGTATGTTTGATTAGGAAATGAAAAGTTTTTTAGCTTAAAGTAACATTACAAAGAAAAAAAGTGTGTTATGGTGAATTATTAGTATCATAGCAATTACAGTAGCATCAAACTTCTCACCTTATCTGTGGTGAACAATGTGCAAAACAGGATCAATTTCCTCCACATTTTTTTCTTTAAGCCAAAGGGAAAGCAGATTTTCCCATTCTGCTCTCAATCTTGCATTCTTCTTTGGCAGTGCCCTGAAGTGTTGTTAAACAAGACTAACTTTCTAAAGGAATGAAGTATGTAACTGATAAAAAGCAAAGATTTCTCAAATTTTTGCAGGAATGCTTGATCCAAGTCCAGCTGCACCTTCTGGCTTCTGTTTGAAACGAGAGTGAGTGTCTTCTATCAGATGATATCCAGAAGGTTACAGGGAATGTGACAAGGATAAGTAGGGAGTTTTCTCTTAATTTCTAGTGCTTACACTTTAAAAGAATGGCATAAGTAGGTGAGATATTTTGCCCCTAATTTCTTTTGTTTTGTTTGTTTGTTTGTGATGGAAGTGGATGCAGCACAATGTGGGATTCTTTACTAGATAATATTGTATAAAGAAATTTCAATGAGACTTCTGCTTATAGAAGAACTTGCAGTGTGCTATGAATATGTGACTGACCTTATAGCAGCTTTCTAGTACCTAAAGGGGCTACAGGAGAGATGGCGAAGGACTCTTGATCAGGGAGTGGGGCCACAGGATGAGGGGTAATGGTTTTAAACTGAAAGAGGGGAGATTTAGGTTAGATCTTGGGAAGAAATTCTTTGCTGTGAGGGTGGTAAGGCACTGGAAGAGGTTGCCCAGAGAAGCTGTGACTGCCCCATCCCTGGAGGGGTTCAAGGCCAGGCTAGATGGGGCTTGGAGCAATCTGGTCTGGTGGGAGGTGTCCCTGCCCATGGCAGGGAGGTTGGAACTCCATGATCTCTAAGGTCCCTTCCAACTCTAACCATTTTATGATTCTATAAAAAGTGATGAGTTGGTCCATCTCCTCTGGCACAGCAGAGAGGCACAGGGGAAAAAGACTGTTAAATGAATGAAGATAAATATTATAGTGAGTTAACAGTGTGGTAAGAAAGATGCATCCAGAAACTTAGGCAGATATTTAAAACAAAGGTGCTGATTTTTTAAAATTAGTCTTTCACTACAAAGGAAGAAAAAGAAAATGTATTTTTCAAGTGGAGTGGGTCTAGTCTGTGAAAGGTTTAATTCCTGTTATGTGATTTCCCTCTTTTTAAGTGTTGCTTTATCATTAGAAAATGGTAAGTATAGCACTACAGGTACAAGAGATGAGGGGGGCAAACCCGACTGTAAACAACCTCTTTGTAGCTAGAGAAATAAAACCAGAATTGCTTACACAGTAAAGTACAAATAATGGCAGAATATAAGGAAATATACCCAGTTTTAAGCCAGCTTGCAGCTCCCAGTCCTGTGTTTGCAGCACAGCACTAAATGGAAGTCTAAGTTTGAGGACCATTGAACAGAGTTCCTATCCCCAATGAATCACAATTAGAGTAACACCTGGATTAATAAATTTGTGCTGATTCACTGGGGAAATTCACCTTGTTTAATAGCCCTCAAATTTCTAAATAAAGTTGTTTATCTGTGGCAGGATGAACTATTTTGTCCCAGGCTGGGCTGCAGAGCTTGTAGAAAGACTTCTTCAAGACCATTTGAAGGACTTTTCCAGTAAAACTATGAAGTACTGTGCTGTCCTTCACAGGCTGGTCATATGCCTGTAGTTCTGTCTTTTCAGTAACCGCGAGTAACCTTCTTAGGTTTACACCGTGATTCTGACATAGTAAGGTCGAGGTTTTGAACAAGCTTTCACCTCAGAAAATACTTGACATATAGAAGCGTGAGAATTACAGCTGCTAGACTGTCCCTGAGGGGTTACCAAATATCTATTTTATGTCTCTCGTGTGTCAGTGCCTCGGTCAGACCTCTTAGAGGTGTTTTGGTGACACAAATGTGTTATTCAATACTCGTCCATCTTTCGCCATTTTGTTTGGTCACCTTCGTAGAGTGAAACACTCCCTGTTGCCACACAGGTTGATTTCCATCTCACATGTAAAACTGGCTGAATTTACTTGATTTTTGCCACTTTGCCAAGGCTTCATAATCCTCTCTTGCTATTTTTCAATATCAAGAGAGATACTTTTTATCTCTTGGATTAATTTCTTCCTGAAATGGAATCTTAAATCCTTTTAGGAGACAGAAGCTTGGAGTTAGATTTTCACTGCTTCTCCCAGTTGGAAAACTAACCCCAGCAGGAGATGAAGAAATGACCTACGTACATCCTGCATCTGCTGTGGTCTGTGTTGGAGAAGGGTGGAGATGTGGCAAGCAGCTGGAGCACCATCACCATCACCTTAGTCCCCATCCTGCCATTTGCCACCTTTTTTTTAACTTTCCTGCCACCATCTCAAAACTGTGCAATGAATAAAACTGTTGTTATGCACTCGGGTAATGATATGCAAATGACATTAAAAAAAACCCCAACCAACAACCAAAAAACCAAATATCAAAAACCCACGCCATAAGAAGCTGGTTCTGTGAAAGACCTTCCTCTGAACCACAGTTGAGACTGACAATATTAGAAATCTGATGACCTTCACAAGTAGTAGGATCCAAACTAAGGTGTTACAGCATCACAGAATTGTAGGGGTTGGAAGGGACCTTCAGAGATCCTCCGGTCCAAGCCCCAGCCACAGCAGGGTCACCCAGAGCAGAGGAATTCACCAGTGTATTCTTAAAAGTTATAAATTAATGAGATGTATCTTTATGCCTGCTACTGACGTTCCACTTTCCCACCTCTTCCACTTCTTTCAAACACGTGGTTCTGAAAAGGTTCAAACCTCTACACGATTCCCTTGCATTTTTCTTGAAACGTAGCGTTATTTATGCAGTAAATTCCCTGCTTATTCTGCACAAATAAGACATGTCAAGAATAAACAGGCTCTGTGTTGGTGATAAATGGCACTCTACAGGATCTGGGAACATGTATCATTGGGGTTTGTTGATTATTCAGGTGACATACGGTAGTGAGAGTGATTAACGCTGTACTGCTCAAATTCATCAGTGAATAAAAGCATTACATTACTTTGGTTCGTGCTGAAACAAGCTACTAAATCAGACTCTTCCAAGACAGCAAGCATTCACTTTTCTTAAGTACTAAATAAACCTTGCGTCTTTGGGTTAGAGGAAATTGGACAGATGAAGAAATCAGGGCCAATGTTGTCTCTGTGATTTTAAATGGTTTTTAAAGAAGATCCCTAAAATTCACTAAGTTTTATGGCTGCTTGCCGGCATCCAAGAAGTGAAGCTCATATTTTATGAGAAAACATTGTGAACATTCTAATTGTTGGGGACATTCTTTAATTGGCTTTAAAAAAAATCAGAAAGTTGGTAGAAAGCAGGACAGAAAGGTGTAGAAAAACAATGCTGGTTATTTTTTGAGTATTTTTTAATTGGAAAAAAAAATTAAAATTATCAGGCATTAGCAACATGAAACCAAGTTATGCAGCATAGGCATAAAGGAAATAGTTTATTGTACTTTTGTATATTTTCCACTTCTATAGGGGAAAGAAGTCACCAGGAGCTTAGCTGCCTGAGTTGGATTGATGGAGCTGCTCTCCAAAGCCCAGATTTGCCAAAAGGTCTGTGGCAATTATCACATTTCATTCACCTGAAGGTTCAGCCCGTTTCCTTAATATAGTCAAATATATATTTAGATACGCATAACATTTATTAATTTTCAGCCAATCTTATGACTGTAGCTTGAATGCTCAGAGTTGGCAACAATGGGAGACACATCTGTGCTGTGAAGGTGTGCGTGTGTGTTCATGCACCCACAAAAGCTTCTGTGTGGATGGCAGTGATGTAACCCATGCAGGCTAGATGTCTCATCCACCATTTTCCTAACCCAAATTCATAGAATTGTAGAATCATTTAGGTTGGAAGAGACCCTTGGGATCATTGAGTCCAACCATCAACCCCACTCTACAAAGTTCTCCCCTACACCAGATCCCTCAACATCACATCCAATCTACTCCTAAACACCGTCAGGGATGGTGACTCCACCACCTCCCTGGGCAGCCCATTCCAGTGTCTGACCACTCTTTCTGTGAAGAATTTTTTCCTAATGTCAAGTCTCACCCTACCCTGCTGCAGCTTGCAGCCATTCCCTCTTGTTCTATTGCTAATTGCCCGTGAGAAGAGACCAGCACCAACCTCTCTACAATGCCCTTTCAAGCAGTTGTAGAGAGTGATGAGGTCTCCCCTCAGCCTCCTCTTCCGCAAACTAAACAGTCCCAATTCCTGCTCCTTCAGCAACCAATCTGAAAGGGTTGTCAGAGAAATATTTTTCCTTGCATTTGGCTGCATGCACTGAAAAACTGTATTGCGGCTCAGAGTGAGAAATAGTCATGGGGTTTCTTTTTTTAAGGCCTGCTACCATCTGAACAGTCCAAAGTGAAAAAGTAGTCTTCCTCTGTGTTTTAGAAAGGCAGGAAATCTACTTTCCAAATCTAAAAGGCTTGTGCTTAGATTGCTTTGGGAGAGCTCAGGAGAGCAACTGTCTCTTTCCTGAAGGCATCAGAGACTACTCTAGAAAATTCTGAAATATATATGTTTCCTCTCCCTAGGAAATGTGAGAATCTGACATATTTTACAGACGTGTACGTATACACTGCTAATGAAAAACTTCAGAACTAATAAAATCTTTCAGAAGCAGCTTTTCTGTGGCATGTTGACATATACTGAATGCAAGACAATGATGCTATGAAAGTTTCATTGACACACATTTGGGCTGACCTACATATAACCATTGTGCCTTCCTTGCAGACGAACTAGCATCCTAAACGAATATGCCACATCAGCTAAAAGGTTCGAGGAGAGCATGAGAAATGGCAGGAGGTGAATTAGATTGGATATTAGGAAAAATATCTTCACCTAAAGGGTTGTCAAGCCTTGGAACAGGCTGCCCAGGAAAGTGATTGAGTCACCATCCCTTGAGGTGTTTAAAAAACATATAGGTGTGGCTTTTAGGGACATGGTTTAATGATGGACTTGCCCATACTAGATTAATGGTTGGACTTCATGATCTGAAAGGTCTTTTCCAACCTAAACAATAATTCTACCATTCTATGAGACTGGTAAGCATAACTCATTAGACCCCTGGCTTGTGAAGGGTGGAGAACAAAACCCTTTCCAAAAACTTAGCTGATATATACTGGGTTTTTTCTTCCTCAGAAAAACAAACTATTTTAAAAATACATAAATCAGAATTTCAAACTTACCTCAGTCCTATCTTTGCCAAGTAGCTTAGAAAATAAGGGATGCCTTCATCTTGGTTTGAAAGATTGAGGGGAAATATAACAACAGTCTTCAAGCTGTTACACAGCTGATATTCATGCTGCGGAGTGTATAAGTCGTTCTAGTAAGAGGAATGGGTAAGCATGGGATGGGTTACATATGGAAAATGTTATAGGTCTGTTTCTGGAGGCTTTTAAGACACACATCTCTTGCAACTGTTTTTCCATATATCTGATCTTGCTTTTATGCGTGCAGCAGGTGGCATGGCTGCATGGGCATCCTTGCTTGCACTGGGGGCTGGCTCGAGACTTATGGACTGTAGTGCAGCACTTGTTCAGGATCTATGAATTCAGGTCCAGCATGAGGAAAGCATCCTGTTGTCCCCCCCCTCACCCTGTCCTGTCCCCTATGAAACTCCACAGGAGTATACTAGCAGTATTTGAAGTATAAACATGGTTTATCAGGCACAGGGGAGGCCTGAGCACAGGTTTCCCACATCCCAGGCGATTAGTCTAATCACCAGAATAGACAAATAGCTGTCTTCTCTATGATTTATATAGTTATTCACACAAAACAGCTCAATGAAAGATTACTACTCCATTATAACCGAGCAGTTCGGACAGTAACTCAGTCAGATGAATTTTGTAAGCATGGGATGATTTGTACTGAAACTGACAAAAACATTGGTGTCAATGACTTGAAAATTTCTCACTATTTTATTTCTTTGAAAAAAAATCTGTGCCCCTTCCGTACGTCTAATTTCTATGTTGATTAGCTCCTACCCATTTGCTACTGTTACATTTCCATCTCTCCAGAAGGCGAGCTGGCAAGGTTTTCCCCTTCTGGTAAATAATGATCACTTCCCAACCTTCATGACATAGAATGTAACTCCACATTTGGGATGGAAAGAGCCCTCCTTACCAAACTGATAGCCACTTGTTACAGGGAAACAGATTTTTAAACAAAATCTTTACACCTAATTTTCGTATTATCAGTGGAAGAAAACCCTCTATTAAGCAACACCCTCCCTCCCCCCAATAAAATTAAATTTTTTGGCCATATCAGACTTCCTGCTATCTTTTCAGGCTTGCAATTTGTTTAGTTTTGTCTTTAGGTTTGCTTGGTTTTGATTTATAAATACCCCTGCCTTTGTGCTTATTTCTTTTTCTCTTCTGACTTCCCTGATTGATTACAGAGTTACTATTTAGACCACTATTGGCAAGATAAGATATGGTAGTTCTCTTTTCCAAGGTCTGAATCTTGTCCCCATCCAGTGCTGGCATGTCTCTCTGACTTGCAAAAAAAAAAAAGAAAAAAAAATAATAAAAAAAATAATCTGCTTCTGTCGCTCTTCCTTAATTGGACATTATCCAAATTTCATCAGGCTCCTAGTTTCGCCCAAATTATGTTTGTCTGGTCCTGCCACCAATAATCTGATCTAAAGCATCAGGTAATTTTGTCCACCTATGCCTGTTAAAAGAGCCTGGGATCTGGCTTTGGCTCTGTTCCCACAGAAAATTTCCATTCTGTTCAATGGCAGCTGGATGAGCCCATTAGTTTGCAAATCAAGGAAGGACTTTAAAGAGTGATGCCTCTTCCTAAATACCTTGGAGATATTTGGGAAATAACTCTGGTGATTATTTTTGTGCTAGGATAGATGAAATGTGAGTTAGATTAGGAGCAGCCCAGTTAGCATTTAGAACAGCCAAAAATTGCAGTCCAAATGCCAAAGATGCAGCTCTAGCCTGCTAATAATTAATATGCAAAAGGGTTATGACATAAGTGACTTCTAGAAGCAACCCGTACAAACGCATGTGACACTGCAGCCTCTCCCATCCACACATGCACAAGAAAAGGAGGTAAGTTCTAGGAAACGATTCAGTTCCTAAAGGTTGACCTGGTGTCCCACCTGCCACAGGAGGCTGAGCAAGGTGGAGGTAACCTGGGACCCACCAAAAGGGTCTTTCCTCCTTTAGCTGCTTGACGATGCACGTAGGAGCATATTACTGTCTGTCGCCGAGTTTGAAAGTTTTCGAGGCACTTTTTTTTTTAATTTTTTCTTTGTTTCTTTCTCTCTTCCTTTTTTTTTATTCCTTTTTTTTTTTTTTTCTTCCTTCATGACAGACTGAAGAACTCATTGGTGCTGTAATGAAAGGCAGACTGCGTTCCCTGTCATGTCAAGAACGCTGCATCGGGAAAGTCGACATGATTTCATGGCTAATGATTCACTCGCTAATATCAATGTGGGCTGCAGTGAGGATAACCAAGTTGAGCTGTCTTAGATCAAATGATTCAATTAGGCCAGCTGTCCCTATTTGTCATGGCTCAACTCGCTTTCAAATTACCTTTCCAAAGTGTGTACGTGCCTTAGCATAGAACTTAACAGCTCAACTGTTTTACAAAAAGGGGATATTTAGCCGTGATGATAAGGGGGAAGAAAGACGTCCTTTTTCATCTGCACTGAATGTTTTTCCTTAGCAGTTACAGTATGCATTTGCCAGGCTAAACTTTAGACATCGCAGTCAAGTGTGAATCACTCGCCTATCCTGATGACAACGCTCTTTTAGATTTCTAGACTATATTTCAGCAGATTAATGAAAACAGAAAAGAAAATCTAACTGTGTCTGTGTGTGTCTGTAGGGACAAGTGACACAGAAGGAGCAAACGGTACAGGGAAACCAAAAAACTAAATGCATGGTCCATCATCAGATGTATTCTTCAGGCTTAAACTGAGCTGAAGTCAATAGTGCCTAAGGATCTTTCATGTGGTGTCTAGCAAAGAGCTTTCCTGCAGCCTGTTGGTTGTCTTGGTTAGGATACTTAGCTCTCGACACGGTTACTCACAGGACAACCACCCCCTCATCCCTTGGTAGCAGCCCCTGGTGCCGCAGCGGGGAGTGCTCTGCCGAGGCGAAGCGGAGCCGGCGGCTGGCAGTGTCAGCGAGCAGAGCTGGGGTGGAATAGGCATGGAAATTCAATTACCCTTGGTGGTGGTCCCTGCAGTGCCGGTCTGCAGAGCTTCTCCTGCTGAGGCTGAAGCCTGTGCTTGCAGAGAGCTTTCACCCGTGGGCATCGATTGACTTCTTGGAGCTGCAGAGGTGATAACGCGGGGGAAAGAGTAACCATCAACCTGGATGTACATGAAACAGACGAAAGTCATTGCAAGCATGCAATCCCAGCTGTTAATCAACTCTCACATATTTCCTCGAGTTGGATTTGGCTGATAATTTGGGCTTTCTCACTTTAAATATTTTAATAAGATTCCAGTGGTGTCTGAAAAATTCTCCCCTGCTGTCTGTATGGCTTACTTTGTACTATATATATTTATTTTGCCTAAGCTCTCTCTGGCAATCATACCAAGTTGGAAAATAGCAGTAGTATTTACTAGAAAAATAAGACAGTTTCTCCCTGCTCAGGACTGAATATTTTGTAATTTTGTGATCATGTTGTCAAGCAAAATATACTGTTGGTTTTGAGAAATGCTATATTAGGGAAGTATTTTCCATTTATCTGAGAGAAGCAGTTTAAAGGGGAACTTTCGTTCTGAAAATTTGTGATGTTTTGTTTTATTATCCAGGTCTTTTACCAAAAATGGAAACATCAGTTACAAAAGTATGATTGAAATACTAAAAATCAGAAAAAGTTTGAGAAGCTTTGTCAAGGATTTGTTCATCTTCTGATAGATTATGTTGATGAACAGTGATCTGTGAAGTCCTTTGAGCTGATTGGTGGGAGAGGTTGGGCGTGCAATGAATTTGCTAATTAGAAGGCAATCCATAGAGATGCAATAAATCCTCAGTTGAATTGTATGGCCCAGAACAGCTCTCTGGACCTTTTTGTTCAGAGTTGTGGTTAAGGCTATGGATCACTGAGATCAGTGCCCACAGAGCTACGAGTCTGCGAAGTCTCTAGCAATGGTGCTTGAAAATACTTTGGAAAATCAAGATATGTGGATCTAAAATTTTCTTGTGCCAAGTTTTCTAATGTTTTAAGGTGTTGTGGTTTTGGGTTTGTTTGTTTGGGTTTTTTATTTGTTTGTTTGTTTCCTCAGAAAACTGGGGAAATTGCAAGCCCTAATAGTTCTTTGGCTCAGTCTCAAATTTTCTCTTCTTCATCCCCATTGGGTTTTTCAGTGGGAAGGAGCAGTCAACATGAATAGTCCTCTGCAGTCAAGACTGCTTCTGACTTTTTGAATTGCAGTCTTAAAGCACTGAGAAGTATTTTACAAGGGGAACATGTAAGACTAACTCCACTTATCTGGGGCTGTCATGTTCCTGATGTGGTAACGTATGTGTGGCCAGTTTTGTTCTCTTTGCCTCCTCTCTCCTGTTTTCAGTTGTGCAGTTGATATCTCTCCAACGTTAACTAAATGATCAGCACCATGTATTTGTCTCCTCTTCATTTTAAGGAAAACTTAAGATACTGCCACAGGCTGAGAAGTTGCAGAAACACATAGGAGCTCTGCTCCTCAAACCTTGCCCATGCTCAGCAGAAAAGCCAGCTGCTCCTCAGACAGAGCCCACCACCTGGGGGAGATACACCCTGAGGTAATTCTCCTGCAGCCTCAGCACTAGCTTGGAAAGTTCATGACACACTAAGACTCTAAAAAGCCTATATTTTCCTTCTGCCGCCCACCACATGTCCATGTGTGGGTGTAAGAGTAATAAGCCAGTATATATTGCCTGGCTCATACATACCCACTACTAAAGAGAGTCCAAGATGCAACCATGCCATATTAGTCAAATATAAAATATTAACTCTCAAGAAGTAGAATGTAGTTTGCCTGCTGTCTAAATTAATAAACACAGGTAAACAGATTTACCAGCCTTATGCCTGGTATTTATGTTTGTTAATTAATTCAGTTCATCAAAAACACAATGCATTTTGCAGCTTTCAGTCTCCAGCTTTGACTGCAAACACATAGCTACGGAGGGGAAGACTGTAGAGCTGAAGGAAAAGGGAAGCTTTGGTGTGGACTTTAGTGGAAAACCTTCACAAAGGTCAGAAGAACCTGAACAATTACATTCAGGAAACATGGCCTGACTGAGCTGGTGCATTAGGGTTTTCATTCATTTCTGTCTGTTTTCTTATTTCTTATTCATGATATACAAATCTTGGCAAGGAGGTAGAATCTAAGAAAAATGACATTTTCCTTCCAGAGATTTTAAAATGCAAAGAGACTGCTAAATAGATTTCTGACTATATTGAAAAATTCCCTTGAGCTTTGCCTTGAAAAAATACCTTTCAGTGCTCACATTTCAGCCTCCTTCCATTTTCTCTTCCATTTGGCCATAGCTCAGGGGGGGACATTTCCAGTCTACAGTCTCTGCTCACTTGGAATAATGTTTGTTTGCATGAGTAAACCAGCTAAAGTGGCTATCACTGAAGTCATAACTAGAAGACGAAACCAGTTGGGACTATTCCCATGTGAAGTGAGTCAGGTTGCTGAATCAGGCCTGCGTGTGGATTTTTCTGTGTCCCAAAGGTATATTTTCTCATCTTATTAGAAAACAATGTTCTTCTAGAGTATTAGGCAACAAAAACCTGTGAATTCAAAGTATGTGGGAACATAATGTCCTTTTACTTTTTCCCTCTCACTTTTCCCTCATTTTTCTTTCCTGCAAAAGTGCTTTCTAAAGCAAACTCTCTGGTGAATTTTATAATTCTGGGCTTTTATCAGTTTGTTATTTTCATTCTACTCTTGGCCAAATCTATGGCACATGTAGTTGTTTGTTTGTTTGTTTGTTATTTATAAATCCAAGCGTGTGTCTAGTTTTATCTTAAAGACAACAAAGCATTGCAAGGTGTTAATGGTGTTCGTTGTGCAGTATGTATCTTAGCTTCCCCTTCCACAACAAACGGGAGCTGGAGAGTGTAAAACCAGAAGAAATATGAAAACTGTAAAGACATTTAATGTGTAAAAAGGACCAACTAATGTGTGTCAGCTCAGCCAGATGCCCAAGGCTAAATTTCTTGATGTGAAATGGTGATTCAGCTGTCAAGGTGCCTGAGTAGACTTGTGCTCATCATAATGATTGGCTATGGATTGTTTTTGTGGGTTTTGGGGTTTTTTTTGTGGGGTTTTTTTGGTTGGTTTTTTTTTTTTTGAAAGGCAATAAACAGAAAAGGTCAAAGTTATTCAAATGAACCAACAGCCCGTTTTGGTGGAAATGTAGCAGGGCTCGTTAACTCAATTCACATCTTTTGTGTCAGTTTTCTAACATACCGTACATCTGGAAAAATGCAGTGATTTGTAAAAGACATAATGTGCCTCTTTCCCCCAAAGGTTTTGTTTACAGTATGTAATAAAATGCGATATAGTTTTTCATGGAGATGGGATCTGATAATTTGTTTAGATGTAATATGAAAGTATCAGTCTGTGAAATGAACAACATAAAAACTAAGCAAATGCTCAGGATACGTCAGCTAACAAAACAGCAAAACACACATTTGAGTGAAAGTCAAAGGCTTCAGCAACAATTTTATTTCCTTTAAAACTCAGTCTCTTCAGACAGTGTCTAATATTTTGATGCTGATTGCCATTAGTGAGGCTGCGTTTTACTGTGACAGAGACCTTCCCACTCTAGGCAAAAACTTAAATCTGGTCAGCTGAAATCCAAATAAGGAACAGAGAACTCAGGTTTTCAGGTATCCCAAAGTATTAACACTTGATAAGAACCTACACACTGAGGCACCCCAAAGGTCCTCATCTAGTTTGATGTGCTGCTGATGCTGCTGGCTAATACTGAATATTTGAGGAAAACACGTAAAATGGACTTAATCTGCATGAGTGGTTAAGTCACATTTAACTCTTGGTTTTAGCCTATACAGACTTCATATTTCCTGTGCTGTTGTGGCCAGGAAGGCCAATGACATCCTGGGGTGCACCAAGAAGAATGGGGCCAGCAGATTGAGGGAGGTTATCCTTTCCCTCTGCTTTGCCCTGGCGAGGCCCCATCTGGATTCCCGTGTCCAGTTCTGGGATCCCTGGTTCAAGAAGGACAAGGAACTGCTGGAGAGGGTGCAGCAGAAGGCTGCCAAAATTATTAGGGGCCCTGAACATCTCTCTTATGAGGAAATATGAGGACAAACTTCTTCACAGTGAGGGTGACTGAACACTGGAAGGGGCTGCCCAGGGAGGTTGTGGAGTCTCCTTCTCTGGAGACATTCAAAACTCGCCTGGACATGTTCCTCTGTGATGTGCTCTAGGTGTTCCTCCTCTGGCAGGGGGATTGGACTAGATGATCTTTCATGGTCCCTTCCAGTCCCTGACATTCTGTGATTCTGTGTGATTCTGTGAAAGGCTGAGGGACTTGGGTCTTTTAGTCTGGAGAATGCTGAGGGGGGATCTGATCAACACCTATAAATACTTAAAGGATGAGTGTTAAGAGGATGGGGCCAATCTTTTTTCAATGGTGCCCAGTGACAGGACAAAAGGTAACAGGCACAAACTGGAACACAGAAAGTTCCATCTGAACATGAGGAGGAACTTCTTCACTTTGAGGGTGGCAGAGCCCTGGAAGAAGGAAGTGGTGGAGTCTCCATCTCTGGAGACACTCAAAACCCACCTGGACACATACATTCCTGTGCAACCTGCTCTGGCTGATCCTGCTTTGGCAGGGGGTTGGACTAGATGATCTCCAGAAGCCCCTTCCAAGCCCATGTCATTCTGTGACTCCGTGATTCTGTGATTCTTTGTTGAATTTCAGATTAACAGCCTTGGATTGTGTGGTGTTAGCCTTTAATTGTGGAATATTTAGCATGTGTGTCAGGAGTCTGTGATTCAACCCCCACTCTTCCCTTTTAGCTAGTGCAGGTGCTCTCAGTCTTTAAAAGCAACTGTTTGTTGGAGAATGCTTTTGCAAACTGTCAGGATGGAAATGACATTTGTGAAAAGCAGGTTTTTCTTTTCTGATCACAAATTGGAGGCAAATGTGTTTAAGTGGTCAGAGCTATGATTTACGCCTCACCCGTGTCAAGACATTACATTGGGCATGTATGCAAAGATATACCGAGGAAGCCAATTGCACTTGGGGCTAGTCTGATTTTCAACCAAACAAATGAGAAGCTTTATTCTTTGCAAATAATCCTCCATGGAACAAACAGCTTCACCTTACAGTGAGCTTCTCTGCTTTAGAGTCACACCAGCCCCGATTTCAGAGTCCTGTAAGCTGTGCCCCATGCACAATTGCTGTTTCTGAACAGGGTCAGTCATCCTTGACAGATGACATTTATTTTGCTCAGCTTTCAGCTCTTTGTGCAATATAGAAATTAGTGACTCATTTATCCACGTTCCCTATATCTTCAGCAGAGAGAGAAAGGATCCTCCAGAGTCCAGAGTGGGACTAAATTAGTTTAGGCTAATTTACACCATCAAGTTGCCATTTTCAGTGAGACAGTGTGAACGTTTCCTCTGTACACCCTTTGCATACCCAAGTCTTGTTACTGGATGCCAAAAACCCCCCTCTGTCCCCTTGTCAAACTTGAGTGAATCCTGCTTGTGTCCATGAGAATTACAAGCACAGCTTTCACACTTTGTCACCTTGGATGGCTAGACAAGAGGTTAGGAAAGCCCACAGGATCTCTGAAGGCGTGGGACTCCATCCTGCTGCAGAAGGGCCACCAAGCACCTGGGACAATCTTCCCAGAATGGGGAGAAGCAGATCTGGGTGTGTATATGCCGATTAACAAATAAAGTATCTTAAACTGGTGGTGCAAAGTGGACACAGTTCTGTTTTATACAATTAAATTGGTATAACTAGTGTAAACCAGCCACCTCAGTGTAAGGCCCATGGGCATGTGTGGCTTGGCTTATAGCACTGAAAAACACCTAAAGAAGCAACAAGTTATCTGAGAATCAAATTACTATATCAGTAAGCTTTCATCTAGCTACAGTAGGCTGTTTCACATCAAAGAGAAAGTTTGGGAAGGGGAGAAGTCAACAAGGAGCAGACTTTCCTCGTGAAAGGTGCAAGTAGGCTGAGAGCCTAAATGATGCCCTGACTCTTTGACTGCATTTTAACTCCAGCTTTCAAGTATTCAAGAGCTCGAGGCAGCCCAAGCAACGAATGCTGTGACTGCAAGGGGTTAACAGACAATTTATGTAAAGTCTTAGTGTTCTGCAAAATGAAATGTGCATGTGAAATGAAAAAAGAAAAAAAAAAAAAGAAAAGATTATATTTGTCAGCTGTGCTACCATATGTTGCTCTGGCGGAAGCACAGCAAAATGGTGACAATTTCTATTTTATTGAATGAGGATCTGTGTTGATTTCCATTATTTGAGAGTGTCTCTGGACAAACAGAGGTATCTTCATTATCACATAAAACTGCGCTCACCAGTAACCTAGAATATCCATGGCTACAGGGTGACCTGGGATTGCAGTTTCCTTGAAAATAAAATATCAGAGAATCCATTCAACCCATCTGCATATTCTAATGGATTTAGCCCTTGGAGGGCATGGGGGAATAGTCTTGTGAAAAGATAAGTGGCAGATACAGGAAATATAGACAAATTTGAAGCTCTTTAAAATCTGAGGAGAACTTATCTCATCAGCATGATTAAAACAAGTGTGTGTAAAGGCTTTGGTGGTTGCAGACTACGCTCAGCCATCTGGTCATGCTGGGAGGCAGGGCTTCGTGGTTTGGGCACAGAGCTGCACTAACATAACTACGTTTCTCTTGGACATGGGCTGATAGGTTTGCTTAGCTCTGCTGTGTCATATGGGCTGACTTGTTGGGCTTTTGCAGGGTGAGGAGTATCTGTGCCATTCCCTTTTCCATGGTATGGAGATGTCCTAGAAGATGCTGCTTTTGCTATTCTAGGCTCACAGCTTTCTCTCAAGATTTTTCTCAGCTTGCCAGGACCTCAATGTGTGAGCTGTCGTGAGCTGGGTGCTAAGTGTCACTGAGCATCCAGGTCTCTCCTTGCCTCCATGTGCACCACGGGTGCACAGTGTCTCTCCAGGCCATATGTCAAATGCAAAGCATGAGGAAACAATTCCTTTGGATGCTAGAAATTATGTTCATTCAGGACAGCAAAAGTTAAACTTTTCTCTCTTCTCGTACGTAATATTACTCAGCATCCCTTGAGTGTCCCTCCTTCCAGTGACCAGGATGGTTTTTTATGCTCTCCATGTCAACCCTGCCTCTGAAGAAGCACCATTATTTTCTGGATAATGACACCACAGGGCACTACAGTACATCTTCTTTGCCTCAGCAAACTTCTCAAGCTAGTTTCAGCTCCCTGAATGTCCAGCCTGGGAAAGCAGAGAAGAGTCTGTGTTGGAACCATGCTCACCAGTGGGAAAATGGTGGAAGATGGTTGGACTTGATGATCCCAAGGGTCTCTTCCAACCTATTTGATTCTATGATTCTATGAAAAGCTTGGTGTCTGAGGAGTTCTGTACCTAGCCCCTTAATCCCTGCCAAAGACACAGCTGGGCAACGTCCAGGCAGGGCTGGCTTTTGGCTGACCAGTTTTGGTCTGTCAGAGCAGATACCTAGTCCTGAGAATCCCATCCCCACATCAGTGTTCTCTGTGGGTTACATGTCCCAGGCTCCAGAGGTTCCTGAAGGAATGTTTGGGATGAGTCCTCCAGCTGCTGGAGTGCAGCACCCTTGGAGAGAAATGCTCTTTGTTTTACATGGGTAAGGTTCCCATCACCTGCTTCTTGGTCAGGCAGAAAAGTACTGTGATAATGAGCAGAGGTGAAGGCTTCTTACTTTCGATCTCACAGGAGGGAATGAAATTGTTCAAATCACCTCGATTGTGCCCAAACAGAAAAGGGATTTGGTTGTATAAGATGAGTATTTGCTGCCATAATGGCTGAGTTGGTGGGACAACTATTTGCCAAATACAGAGCTATTTGCTAACAGATATGTTAATAGACCTTTTGGTAGGGAGAGGTAAGTTTCTGTTTCAAACTCAGGCCACTGCAGTTCTTAAAGGGGAATGAGGTGCATTGATTTGCTACACTCTCCCCTCACGTTTTGTAGCAACCAGGCTGCCAAATTGCTTGCACTTCCCCAGCTGTGACTGTAGGCACCAAATCAATGCAACGGTATGACACCAAGGTGAGCTGTGCAGCAGATGAGGAACCACATTTTGGAAGAAGCAGAGAACTAAAATCTTGATTTCTTGCCTTCACGTTGCTTGGTGTCTCAAACAGCCTTATGACTTCATGACAATTTGATGACTTCATGAAATTTCTATTTTCAGCAGTTACTGAGAAGCCTTATGAGACGGTGATTGTGATTTGCTTTTAGCATGCTTGGCCCAGAGGGTGACACAGGCTTGGTGCCAGTCAATGCAGTGAAGAAAGTTCTTGGGTCTGAATCCCTGACTGTGTTTAAGAGTCGATTAGGTGTGGTGTTGAGGGATCTGGTGTAGGAGAGAACTTTGTAGCCTAGGGCTGATGATTGGACTTGATGATCCCAAGGGTCTCTTCCAACCAAAACGATTCTATGATTCTATGAATTTTGCAACTCTCTTTTAGTCATGGTTTTATGCACCAAATCATCTATACTGTACAGTGGGATACCTTCTATGGACCAATCAGGGAACAAACTTCCATAGGTTAAGCTCTTTTTTTCCCCTAAATCTGATTATTTAGTTCTGTGGACTCTCTCTATATAGCACTTTTATAACATGATCATCCTTTGTTGCAAATAATAAAATAATTTTTCATTCCAACAGGAGCCACACCTCACTAATTGTCCTTCAAATTGCCTTTCTTAGGATGCCTTTGGTTTCTGCTTTTTCCTCTTAATATTGTGGGCTTGGAAGAGAATAAATGAGGACAAATCACCTACTGGTAAAGTGAAAGATATTTTTTTCAGTGTTTCTGTCCTAGTTTCTTTTTTGGTCTTGGTATTTGCTTTCTGAGTGCCTTTGTAAAGCACATTTCTAAGTAAGAAGTCCATATTACGATCAAGTTTTCAAAAAAAAGGAATTACTCTGTCCTGAAACAGAAACATCATAAAATCATTACATTTAGGAGTTGGCAGTATTATTATTAACTGCTTCCCAGGTGATGTTTTCCAGGAGTTCTTATAAAGTTTGCTTTGTTTTTAATCATTCTCTTTGCTCTAAAAGTGAAACCTAAACAAATAGCTGAGCTTTCTCTGAGCTAACTGAGGTGATCTGTAAACTAGATATCCTCTTAAGATGACTAGGGGGGCTAGAATATTTTTAGTGTCTAGATTTTCATTAGGGAAGGTGATTTATGACTGAGGCCATCCTACACAATGTGTCTTGGTCCAGGTCTCTCTGTACATCACTGTGCACACAGTATTGATTGCAAATGTGTGCCATCGCTGCTTACGATGAAGCAGAATAAATTAATCATTTATTTAAGCTATATGTTTTACTGCAAATTGACTTGTCTTTTGCATACATCTCTCCTTTTAAATGCAAACATGTTAAAAATTAAACTTGAAACTATGGCAGCATATGTTTAGGCATAACTTCCAGTAATCTGTTTAAATAACTTTTGATGAGTAAAACTTAAACAGCGCAACTTGAAAGTAAGTCAGATTGCTAAATCAGGAGAAATCTTTAGTTCAGTGTCTGAAAAGAAAGTGGAAAAAGACTGCCTGTCTTGGAGAGCTGTAGCCTTTTTTGGAGACTGCACAGGTGGGTTTTTAAGTTGTTAAATAATTTAATAGAATAGGAGCTAATAAGCTATTTTTGGAGCTGAAAAATTAGTAAAAGTAATTTTAGGAAATGTTATGTTTTACTCCTTCTTTATATGAATTAAAAAATAGGTTTGGGCATGTAAGAATGGTCAGGTCTCTTATCTTGAAGGAATTTCTAACTACAGAGCATCAAGCCTTTTATAATAAATCTGTCATTCTGAAATGCAAGTTAATATTGATATTTTTATCCAACATACTTGAATTAATTTTATTTAACTACCATAAATCTGCAATGTTGATTTTCTGCATTGTTAATTGAATTTTGATATGCACCCAAAAACAGTCTGGCATAAATGTGAAGTAAGTACCCAATCTAGTTAATAGGAAAGGTGGTTTAACATAGTGTTTCATAATAAAATAAAAATAAAGAGAATACATGTACCTAAAACAATATAATTGCTTTCACTGTGTATGGTATATTGTTCTGAAAAGAAATTCCAAATTTATTGTAAAGGAGACTTTAGAACATATTTATTTGTAGTTATCTGATCCTTGCCAAATGGTGAATCAACATTTAAAAAAAACAAACCAAAAGAAATTGAAAGAGGCAGCCCCATGACTATTCCCTTATCATATTTCAGGGGAGGCTCAGGCTGGATATTAAGAAAAATTTTTACGTGGAAAGGATTGTCAACCATTGGAATGGGCTGCTCAGGGAAATGGTTGAGGCATCATCCCTGAAGGTGTTCAAAAGACAGATTGACATAGTGCTTGGGGACATGGTTTAGTGATGTTTTTTTGGCACAGTTAGGTTGATGGTTGGACGAGATGACCTTAAACGCTCCTTCCAACCTGGATGATTCTATGAATCTATGATTTGGAGTGAAGTTTCTGAGTGTCACCATGTTTCTGCTATAAGCAAAAATCTGTGGCACTAGCAGGAGAAGTACCTGTTCCCCTGTTAGTGTGTCACCCCTGTGTCTGTGTATTTGAGAGATCATAGAGTCATAGAATCATTTAGAATGGAAGAGACCCCTGGGATCATCGAGTCCAATCAGCACAGCAGCCCTACTCTACAAAGTTCTCCCCTACACCAGATCCCTGAACATTGCTGATGTTCTCATGTCCATCATCAGCTGGTGGGATGGCTGTGTGTACACCGACCCAGAGACCACAGCCCTTCCTAGGATCCACCTGGCAGCCAACCTGAAAGCACACCATGGCATTTGATTCACATAGTTTTTGGGGGGTTGTTCGGAAGTGTTCCAAAAAAATCCCCCTGGGTTGCAAAATCACAGAATATCAGGGATTGGAAGGACCTTGAAAGATCATCTAGTCCAATCCCCCTGCCAGAGCAGGAATACCTAGAGCAGGTCACACAGGAACATGTCTAGGTGAGTTTTGAATGTCTCCAGAGAAGGAGACTCCACAACCTCCCTGGGCAGCCCATTCCACTCTTCATTCACCCTCACTGGAAAGAAGTTTTTTCTCATATTTAAGTGGAACCTCCTCTGTTCCAGCTTGCACCCATTGCCCCTTCTCCTGTCATTGGACGTCACTGAGAAGAGCCTGGCTCCAGGTTAAAAAGATTTTTATTAACGTTGCAAAGTAGAATTTTCAGTGTCAGAATTAAAGCTGTCCAGCAAACCGTGGCACCTTCAAGGACAGGCATTAATATGCCATCTTTTATTACATGAATTGCTTTTTTCCCTTGGGCATCATCCCATGCTTAGGTCAGATATACCTTCAGTCCTATGGCAAGACTTGGAGAACAAATAGCATGTTCTTCAAGTAAATAACATGATGGTATTTGGATTAATCAAGTATAGACAAGTAATCAAGTATAGACTAATCTGAGTAATGAAAAAATACTGATTTTAAATTAACAGAACTAAGTGTTGGTAAATGTGAAGTCAAGTATACTGCAAAGAATAATAAGAATTACAATTTGCATATCCAGACCCAAATTGTAACATCAACGAAAATTTCTCTTTGATGAAGGATATTGATATACTATTACAGCAAAAGAAAATGGTGGCACATATAAATAATTGTAAGAGAAAACTGGGGGAATGTTCTAAAACTACATATAAAGATATAATCACTTGATGCACCTTATCACAAAGGCAGTGGATAAACCTCATGGCAAAAAACATCTGACACAAATGTAAAGTTTGGGGATAAATGCGCATAATTATTATATAATGATAAATGAGCAAAATTATTACATATATATTAGTCTTCTATACAACAAGAGAAGGAAAGCCTGGGTTTTTTCGGAGAAGATGAATGGGATCAAAAATGTTAGATATCTGTAAGTCACATCACTGTAAGCCACATCTGTAAATGGTTAAGAGAAGGTGAACCAAGCATTCACATATTCCTTTCTTCATCACAGCAAAAGAGATATTTAACAAACCTGAAAAGAAATGCATTTAAATGTGGCATAAAGCACTTAGAATCATAGAACCGTTAGAGGTGGAAGGTGCTAGAATTTAGGATTTTAGATGATTCATGCTAATAGATATGAACAGTGATCGTTCTATTGAGCATGTAAGCACCTTTTTTTTTTTTGAGAAGTAAAGCTCTCATGTTTTAAGGAATAAGATAACTCTAGCTCCAAATGATGTTTTTATTAAAATAATATATTCCTGCCTTGCTCGCTGTAAAGTTCTCTGCTCCATTTTCTGAAACTCTTCTGGAGCATAGACTGAAAACTTCATNCCTCCCTGGGCAGCTGATTCCACTGGCTGACCACTCTCTCAGTGAAAAATTTTTTCCGGATGTCTAGCCTAAACCTACCCTGCTGCAGCTTGCAGCCATTCCCTCTTGTCCTGTCGCTAGTTCTGGAGCCTTTTCTGAAAACTTCATCAGGTAAAACATCGGATGTGCCTAATCAAGGTCTGGGTCCACTTCCAAACATCTAGCAGGGTCACATTTGCAAAGAGGATTCATAATGTAGGAGCTTATTCCAGATATGACATTGAAATGGCTATCTAAGCCTAAATGACTCATATTCAGCCAATCTTCTGTAACTTTATTTTGTGCCTTAGACATGCCATTTCCCAATAGTTAGTATTAAACTAGCAAACATTTCCCAATAGTTCATGTAAAATGAATCAGTGGGTTTTCTGGATTAAGTTTTTTGAGTAGTGAACCTTAGTACTGCTAGCTTGTAATTTTTTTATTTTTTTTTAAAGCATTTTGGACTACGCTCAAAACTCTGTGAAGATCTTCCACTCTTGAACAAAAGAAAGCAAATCTTAAATGACTTTACCAACTTTGCTCTGGTGAACTGTACTAAACATATTTAGTACAGTTTTCTTTCTGAGATGTAGCTGCTGCTCTAGCTGTGGACTGGCAAACCTGAGGAGTCATCCATATGGCATCTCTATGGAAACTGAGGATGGCACAATTAATGCATCTTTGTATCTGATAGTCCAAGTCTTGTAACGTTTATTTTGTACCAGGAATCCAGCCCAAGAGGTTGGTTGATTGCTGTGACTCTCTGAGTTTGGATTGCCTTCTGCAAGGGACAAGGGACTCATTGAAACACAGGCCTGAAAGGTGCCTGGAGAGACCAACCAATCCAACTGGTTGCTCTGAGGCAGGATCTAGTGCATCTTGGCAAAGTCATATATGTTGCATATGATAACGCAGCCTTGCCTAGGTACTGATGAATGCCTGGGTACCGTAGGGCTGCCAAAAGGACTGAGAGGATAGATGAGGAGAGAAGCTTGCTGGAAACCCTCTAGAGCCTGTGAAGCTACCAAAAGACTACCTGCAAGATGTTAGACTCCAGATAAAGCTACTGCTGAGGCTTCTTAGATCACTAGTTTAGATAAGGATAAGTAGGCATTTTTGCCGAGGTTATTTTGGGAAGAAGATTTTCCTTGCATGTATGAAATGTCTTTCCTTCTGTTATAACATGTGTATATAGTTCAGCACTTGTTTGTGTAATTCCCTGTACATATTTAGCCTGTAGTGTTTTATGTTAGACTTTAGAATAAACTTGTTTTGTCATTTTCCGCTCACCTTCTGTCTGCTATTTATAACTGTACGGAACAGCAATTAAGGAGGGAACGAAACAGCCTAATGCCATTGCCCTTGAAACAGTGTTCTGCAATGTAAGGAGGAAGAGGAGAACTCCTTCAGTTTCTGGGCAAAAATAAAAAATAAAAATTTGCTCCACAAGTGGTACTGAATTCTTTCATTACTCTTTTAAAATGTACAGTACAAAGGGATAAAACTGGATGCACTGAGTGGGGGTTACTGTCAAAGGAGTTGCCATTCCTTCCTTGAGCCATCGTGCCTTTTGTCAGTTTTCAAATAAAATATACAAATAATCTATGGGAAAACGGAGTAGTGTTTTACAATGAGAAGAGCATTGCATGTTTCAGACACTGTCATAATGACAGGAGAGAAGCCTACCTGAGAATTTCATGCGTCTCGCCTCCTCGTAACGGACCACATCAAAATCCCAAGAAAGGACCACAAGAAGGGTATGTGCATTTCTACTCTCACAAAGTAGACAGGTCCCTGTCATCTGCTGTTCCTCTTTGGGTTTGTTGTTTGGGTTTGTTTTTTTTGGCAATGTCCACATTCTCAGGGTGATTAAGATATGCTGGAACTGCTACTGCATAAAAATCTATGGTTATGGAGCATAATAGGAGCGATTTGAATGTCTTTCGAAGCTGCTCTAGTCCCTTCTTTACCACACCCAGTGCCACAGTCTGAGTTTTCCCCTAAAGCATTAAATAACATGAGTAGAATCTGTCACATGTGGTTTGTTCTCCTACTATAA